>JADLZN010000181.1:74941-176029 GCA_018155175.1 Sinocyclocheilus anophthalmus
AGGCCACAGGAGGTGGAAGTGGCACTGTATCCCTCACACCGGAGGACAACTGAATAGCTGCCTTCATGGGTGAGAAGTTGATACAGATATTTTGTCTGCACCAGCTTCAGAAGGTATGCTGGCATGTAATAAGGTATAGTTTATCGAAACCAAGTGTGGTTTTGTTTGTCGCAATTTTATTACAGTAGATGATGAACATTTACAAAGGAAAACAGCCCCTAGTAGATCTGTCTCCCAAACTGCGACAGTATCAAGTAACACTCCCGTTCAGGAGGAATCTCCCAGGCCATCAACATCCACCTCGAGCTGTCCTAGCCAGGGGAGAGTGCTATCTGTGGCCGTCCTGCAATCACAGAAAGAGCTGAATCAGTCAGTTTGTGATGTTGTGACTGAACTGCTCCAGGTGCAACAGTCCCTAGTTCAGATGAACCACACTCTGTGAGCTCTTGTTTACTGTTTGAAAAAACGGTGTGTGTAAATAAAAGTTTCGAGTTTGAAATACTGTAAAGTTTGTTTCTCTCCTGCTTCTCATAATTTTGATTTGTTGCAAGGCAGCTGTATAGAACTACACACACTGGTATAAAATATAAAGCATAAATAATGTAATGTAGCCTATTAGATTATGTAATGCAAGGTATTATTTGCATGGTGTGGTATTCTAAAAAAACAAAAATATTTTTCCATAAAACAGGTGGTCTTACCTGTTGAAATAACCTGTGGATTAACTGCCGTCTTCTCATGATTGCAACAGCATGTGCGTTCCAGTCAGCGGGTAGTGGAGGGGGATCCTTTGGAACATCCATGCGCATTTCCTCTTCTGGTAGCCCAACCCCATAACTCAAGCAGATATTGTGCAGAACACAACAAGACAAAACAATTTGGCACACTTTGACTGGATCATATAGGAGTCTCCCGCCCATCGCCACCTTCCCTTTAGTAGCCCAATTGTGCACTCCACAACTGACCGGGCACAGGCATGAGACATGTTTTAGTGGGCTTCTTCAGCTGTCTGTGGGTGCGCTATGGGGGGGTGAGAAGCCATGGCTTCAGAGGATAACATCTGTCACCTATAATTGTATAGAGAATTATTTTTTAACACCAAAATGGAATAACAGCTAAACACAAACAGTTATTAACCTAGAAGCCATCCATCTCTACCTGTTCCTGCCTCTAGACGATTGCCCAT
Organism: Sinocyclocheilus anophthalmus; assembly: GCA_018155175.1. Taxonomy (NCBI): domain Eukaryota; kingdom Metazoa; phylum Chordata; class Actinopteri; order Cypriniformes; family Cyprinidae; genus Sinocyclocheilus; species Sinocyclocheilus anophthalmus. The sequence continues at coordinate 76,128 of JADLZN010000181.1, forward strand.
GCTGCAGTTGCGCACAATGCGAGTCATGCGTCGACCTTGGCCATCTTGCAACTGCATTAAGAATTGCCATTCGAGCATTGCAAATAAGCTGTACATTAATTGAATGGAAATGTTTCCTATTAACATACACATATTCATGTGCATGAGGTGCTCGTATGGCAACGTGAGTGCAATCTACTGCACCTAGGACATTGGGGAATTCTGTTTGGCACACAAAATCATCCATAACATGCTGCTGCTCCTCGGCAGTGTATGGGAACTTTATGTACCTAGTGGAAAATTGGATGATGCCTTGAAGCACAGCTGGCATAAGTCTACTCACAGATGGCTGGGATATTCCTGACCGGTCACCAATCTCTCTTTGAAATGTTCCCGTGGCCAGGAACCCAAGCACGGAGAGCACCTGTAACTCCACAGGTATGGCCTGGTTGGAGTTGGTGCCTCTCTGTATATTAGGGACTATCTGGGCACAAAGATGTAACAGTGCAGCTCTTGGCAAACGGTACCTGCTTATCAACCATTCGTCGCCATATGCAAAGAAATCTGCCCGATCTCTAAAAACGCGTTGTCTTCTCATTGCACGGTTTGCAATATCTTCAAGAAGTGCTAATGCTGCCATTCTGCCTCTTTCAAACTACTTCATCATAGGCCATTTTATAGGCCATAGATGCACAGAAATTATTAACACGCGTGGACCCAAATTATTTAATAATATGTAATTATTCTGTAGACAAAACAATGTGTGTGTGGTTATATTTTTTCTATTGACTATTATCAAAAGTACTATTCTAGAAACAACATAATAATAATAATAATAATAATAGTAGCAGTAGTATTAATTACTTAATAATTTTCAGTCATCAAAGTGAGCCATCCTACTTTTAAAATCACTTGCTATGACAACTAATAAAAAGTTTAGTATCACGAAATTCTTGCAAAACTTTAAAAGTTTCATATCATAATAAAATAAACTATTACACGATTATGGTCTCCGGTCTGAAAAAACCTGCATGTGATTTGGCATTTATTTATATTTACACAGTTTACTAATGCTGCTCAAATGTGCCATTAATGTACTGACACAAAAATATATAGTGTATTTTATACAAATATAACTGATGTAAATGACAAAAACAAAGTTTAAGGCTGATGCAGCTGATGTCTCTATTCATTTTCACAGAAGCAAAGCAGATGTTATAAATAAAAGCAGTTAACAATGATATTGAATAGAATATATTAAAAACCGTTATTGCACAACATATGCCTATTCTTAGGCTACACAGACAAAACAGTCGGAGATGCGTTTATGCATTTTTTTTTCTATTTTTCTAACGACTTTCAGATCAGTAGTAAATCAAGACTTCCAAAGTTCTCTTGTAAAATAAAATAATAATAAAAAAACAACAACATGGAATAAACTGTGTACAGAAAGCGAGTAAAGAACTCTCAACATTAGGCTACTAAAAAGGTCAGTTTAACTTCACAAAAACTCCCGTTAATAAAAAATCTGACTACACTGCATTAATCTCTTACACTGCATCTTTGTTGTTTATGATGAATTCAGTGCTTTTATTATTATTGCAGCTTAGATTTTCAAATAGCTGCAGTACTCCGACTTTGCCACAAGGAAAAGTGCGTATGCCTGCTCAGAACCTGACGTGGTGCTAAGCTCTTTTCCACGTGAAAGACTGTTTTTATAAATATGAACGTTGCCGTGGATTTTAGCATACGCACACATTTTGAGGCTCCTGGACTCCACCTCGGTCCTTCGACCCATTGATATGTGGCTCAGACTTAGCAGACTCCACACTAGTCCACTCGTCTCCACTGTGGCCCATCAGTGCACTGGCTCCACCGGGATCCCTTGCTGCGATGATGTCGACGCCCGTTGGCTCCAACTGGTTTAATGTAGGTTATGGTTTGCTGTATGTACATCCACGTTGATTTTCCACCTGCCCCCCTTTTCACCTCGGGACTGTGTTCCCTTGTTTGTTTCCATGGTTTTTGATTAATTAGCTCCACACCTGTTTCAGTTCTCCCTAATTACATTTCCAGTACTTAAGTCCTCGATGTCTGCCTATGAACCACCGCTTTTGCTCCTTTGTACTGCACTTAGTTGATGTCAGTCTGTTGTCTATCACTGCCGCCCTGGATGCCTTCCGTTTGCTTTGTGGATTATAATTAAAGACTGTCTATTGGATTACTCCTGCGCTGTACGCTTTTACCAGCCACAAACCGTTACAGGTGGTGCTGTGTAGTAAGGCCACAGTTTAATCTTCTCATAAAATGGAAGATATCTAGCCTTGCAATAGACTTCCATGGCCGAAAAAGATTTAGCACCACAGGTGCACCTGTGAAGGGGGGAAAATCAAAAAGCATGCATTTGATTTCATTTCAACACACTTTTCAGCAATCCTACAGTAATCCTGGTCAACATAGATAACCTCAGGTAGAGGTCTGCATTCCCGCGTGTCATGGTCTTGCCGTGTTTTTGTTTTTGTTGTCTTTTTGTTCTTCATCTGAGGATGTCCGTTTGTGACTGGCAACACCTGTCTGCAGATATTTAAATATCTGTTTGCTAACTAGCACACGTGGGAGTTGTTCTGTTGTTTTGTTCTTGCTCTTGCTCTTGCAGGAATGGGCACAGGTGGCAGTTGTCCTTGGTTTGGAACTTCAACACCACCAGATCCTCGCTATTCAGTTTGTAGTCATGGATGCGATCGTCGGCGTTTGAATGTTTATTCTATTTTCCCTGTTAAGTCTTCCCCTAGAGATTGTAGCGTCTGCGTAGGATCATGCTGGAGTGTTGGACTGTTTATGGCTTAAAAGACCCTTTTAGCCTTTTGACATTTGCATATAAATTACAGTTCTGGTCAGGGATGTTACTTGTATAGGGGTTGTAAATTGCCAAATGGTTCTTCGCCGTCAAAAAGATTAGAACCAGCCCCCACGAGAATCCTGGAATCTTCTGATCAAAAACATTCCACAGAGAGCTGTGAATGGCCAAACGAACACACACACACACACCCAAACTAACACACACACACACAAAAAGACATTTCTTTATTTTAGACTATAATTAATCAGTTATAATTGTATCTGGTATATGCATGTGTTGTGTGTACATTCCCCTATTAGATTAGCTGAGTTACAACTCGTTATTTGTATTAGTTAAAGCCATAAAACACTTATATTCAGGTGTATGTGGGTATCTTGGTTTAATTATTCCAGATTATTTTTCTTGGTATCATGTCACCCGCTATTCATTCCTCAAACAATGATGTACAGTATGTGATTGTGAAACGCATCATATGACTCGCACGATATTTTGGGTTAAAACTACGGATGTTCCAGACCGGCCATAAAGCATGCAAATGAGCCATAAAACAAGAGACAAAGACGATTCTCCCGCTCAAAATCCATGTCTCTCATTGGTCAGAACACACAGAATAGGAACTCTCAAAAACGATTAGCCCAAAATAACTGCGCTCAGAAAACTTCTTCTTCGTTTGATACAACACCTTTCAGGACTCTCAAGACCTCCCTCTTGAGTTGAGGTTGGGTGTTCGGTTTTCTTTTACCGGCAGTTTTTACTTCAAGTAAAGTAGTCGCCCTCTGCTGGATTACTTCTTCAGAAGAACCAGAAGTAAAAACTTCTAGCTGACTCCTCACAAACTCATCAAAAGACCTCCGTTATCTATCGCATCTGGACTCTTCTTCAGCAATCGAAACCAATGAAAGTAACCGCTTAAAATTATTTAGGTGCGTGTTTAAGTTTCAGTCCCTTTTAATGTGATTTTTGGATTCTTTGATGATTTTTCAGAGGTTGTGGATAAGTGATGTGAAATACTGCCATTCTTTTCTTTTTCTCTATCTTTTCCTTACTTTGTTTCATTCTGTATATATATGTGTTAGTTAGTTATATGTTAGATATAGTTTAATTTATTAAATCCCTTATATCACAAACGGATCTCTGTCTGCTGCTCACAATTCGAAGTCAATGAATATGTGAACCCTTGCTACATTTTGCTAAAATTACTGCTAGCACTGCACAAAGAAAAGGACAGTTTATTCTTCCGTGGCCAGAAAAAATAAACATTCCTTGAATTGATAAACGATTATATTGTCTGCTCGGTGGACAGACAGATCAAATAATTGTAACATTGATTCTGCTACAGTTAATTCGAAGATATAATCTAAAATATTTATTATGAATCATAACCATTTATAATTCGTCATAAATATTCCCCTCTTTAGAGCTAATAAATAATAATAAACGTTACAGATTTATATTAAAATATACTTTGCCAACATACTTCGTTTATGATCGCCCTGTTTGATTGCGTTAGGAGCCCCCGATGAAATGTAACAAAATTGGGGCTCTCCGTTTCAAAATTTAAGTTTTTTTTGCTCTCATTGACCGGTGTTGGGCAGTAACGCGTTACTGTAATTAGATTTTTTTTTTTAGTAACGGAGTAATTTAACGCGTAATTTATAATTTTCAAAATAGTAATTAGAGTATAGTTACAAGCCGAGGTCTCTATAAGTTACTGACAGAAAGCAGTGATTTCTAATCTAGATTGTAAAAAAGGATGTAGCACACACACTGTCAAGTCAAGGGCCAGTAGATTAGAGACTCTGCCCCGCTTGAGAGAGACGGCCGCAACAGAGTGCCGGACCGGCAGGAAGCTTGATAGGTGAGCACGCAAAGACTTGCTGTATGTGCGGAGGAGGGCCCGCGGAGAATAAAATGATTCAAGCGCGAACTCCCGCCACAAAATAGATATATCTAAACATAAATATTCTAAAACCAAATTGTTATTCATAACATTATTGCACAAATGCAACATAGAACTATAATAGATAATAAAAATATAAACGATTAAAAAGGTGGGCAAGTCGTATGCACGAGTTGTCTATTTAGGCCCTTATAACATTGCCTGCAGCCAATTTGCTAGCGTTTGAGCAATAGCAGTAGCTGAAAGAGTTTTACTGAAATTTGCGTGACTTTGTGCGTGCTCACGAATCCTCTCATTATAACACACCAATTGTAGACATTATGAAAGATTCATTATGCATATATTTATGGTGTTATAACAGATTTGTGAGATTGCGATGAACTGAGATGTCTTTTAGAGATTATAAATGCAGCGCTCTTTGCTGTCATTCTGCCATGCCAAACCATGCACACAGCAGCCACTTGCTTTAGTTAAAAACAACAGTGTTCTGTGAATGTTGATGCTTTAATAACAAATATTTATCGGGAGCATGTATGTTGGGATTTCATAAATTTCATGGAGCAAAAAGTAACAGAACCTTGATGACTGAATCATAAATTAAATCACCATCTGATCAGTTTGTGTTCTCGCAACTTTTGCTATAGCAAATGCACTTCAAAAAATACAGTTACAGCAGCCAGAGAAAAACTTACTGGAACCCAACTAAAGCAAGCACTTACCTCCATAATGGTGACTTCAAACTTTATTATTTTCAATAAAACAGCACCAAGGCTTCCTGGGGTGTATTCCAGAAAGGAGGTTAAAACTTGAAGTAAAAACTTGACTCGAGTTGAGTTTACCTTGAGATGGGAAACTCTTGAGTTTCCGTTACAGAACAGACTGAACAGGTAAGTTAAGGTTACAATCCACTCTGAGATGGTTGACTCTCGCGGTGCCGTTCCAATATGCCGGCATATAGCGCCCTTACGAAGACGTCACTTCGGACGGTGCGCGCAAAAAACAATCATGGCCGCCATATTGAATGGTCGTTCCAAACCGAAGTGCTCAAAACTGGCCACTTCAAAGAGCCCTTCGGAATGAAGGATTTCGAAGGGTACAACTTATGGACACTTCGGGCTCCCATGATCCTTTGCATGATGACGGCGCCTCCGTGTTCCCCCATCCCCTGAATGGCATCGTGAGATTGATGCAGTTCAAGCAGAAGGGCACTTCAAGAAACAGTTGTTTGGTCCTCTACACCCTTCAACCCCTGGAAGCTCTCACTCCGGAGGGTAAACCTTTGAAGGGATTAGGGCACATGCGAGATGCAGCCCTTACAAAGGAACGCAGGCGTCTGAGTTAGCGCATGAATGCACACACACTCATGAAAGCCATGAATCAATGGAGCCCTCCGAAATTAGAAATTACAATTTCCCCATGGCCCTTGTGCAACAGCTCCCACCCAAAAAAGAACTCTGCCATACACGACGAACATGTAACCTTAATTCTAAATCAATGTTAAATCCAGTTAGAAAACTGCTAGAAGAGCCGTAATTTTTGAAGGCTAAATATTCATTTTCATGGCTATCCACGCGGACAAAAAAATTTCCCAATAAAACATATAAAAAAATGAATCTATAATTCAATCAGCGCGACTAAACGCTTCAAAGTGAAATGGGCTGTATAGGTAATGCTACATGACTTTACAAATATTCTGACATTCAATAAATATCAATTCAGTTTAATATATTTCACATGAATCCAGCTAGACTCTTGTCACATAGTCTAATGCTTTTCACATAATAAATGCTTCTCTAATCCAACATGCTACATTGCCCACATATTAGGCGGTCATGAAAAAACATTTAACGTTCTATCAGGAGCCAACAGCAAGAGCAGTGCACTCTTGTATTTTTGTAAAAGCCGGCGGAAACCTGCACCAGATCACATGAGAGATGCAAGAGGAGATGCGACACTTTTTCTTTTGAGCCACAATACCATATTAAAATCCAACAGGCCGCAAAAACTATGTTGCCCTGTGGTATTTGATTCTCGAACATAAGATGACCAAATAAATCTGCTGCAATTGCAATAATTTGTGTTTATTCTAATCAGCATGCTGGTAGGTGGTTACGGCCTAGAAATCTCGCTCACTACCCGTCCATTGCCGCATCCCTCATTCCATGATCAGTAATCAGTTTCATTTTGGAAGTCGTGCGATGACTGAGATATGTGTGTAATCAATGCTATCCAACAAAATGAGAAACCTAAGGCAAATCTAATTATTAGGTTACACTTAAGATCGCCAATCAGATGTTTATCAATTCGTGAACGCCATTTAAAAATAGACGTAACCGATTAAAAAGAGTGGCATGGATGGAATATGCGCCAAAATAATAGATTGTAAAGTAAATTAAGATAATCCTCTCCTGAGGTATACTGATGTAATGTAACTCCCCGCAAATTAATGCCCAGCCTCTTCATCTACAGGATCCTACTTATAGTAAGAGGCAAGACATTGATCACATTGACAGCTGTCTGCATGATGAAAATGAAAGTAGCTCCAGTAGAAACAAATATCTTGTTTCCATTTGCCATGAAGATTAGCTTATTTTCTTACCACGCTGGCAATTCATTTTTTACTTGGTTTACCCCAGGAACAAGACTAAATATTGTCTATATATTTTTTATTATAGAATGCCATTTTCCATGAATTATAAGAATTTTTAGATTTTGTATTTGAAATAATTTGGTAAAATCTCAGCAATAAAAGCCATTTTCCTAGCTATGTGATAAGAATGAGCTATTTAAACAGTGCCTTACACTTTTAAACAGGGCGGAGAATGCAAGAAACTCTGGGTTTACCCACACAGAAAAAACCTGGCGGGGTATTCCAAAAGGCTATGTGACATACTACGAGGTAGTTTGAGGATAAGCAAGACGGAAACCTCCAGCTTTCGCCGATTCAAAATCGGAGCGTTATTTCAGGGATATTTAAGTAACCTGAGCTAACTTGCTCTCTTGAGATAACGCTCCGGAGCAGGCTTATGGTCCAGGGGTAGTTACACTTCCAGACTGCACGTGTGATCTACTGACGAGACCTCTTCAGGTGGCGCCGACAGATAGCGCCACAGCCAACAAAATCTATCAAATAGCAGTATGTAATATAGTCCTATTATAGAGATCATATATATATATATATAGTATATATATATATATATATATATTTGTATGATATGTTAATGATGAAGCGCTAATATAAGTAATAAATAAGGTTATATATTTTTCTAATATGGTTATTTATTTTATTGGCATATATAACATTTATCTGTATAAATTATAAAACACTATCACGAGGTAATGTTTAATTTATTATATTATATGTATTTATTTATTACATTTTATATTATCATCTCACACATGGATCGGCATTTTCTATAATGTGTAAATTCTAAATCAAAATACTTATCTGATATGACTTAATATATAATTAGCATCAAACAAACAATATAATTCATATTCTCAAGGATTAAACATTAAATGGAAAAAAAATAAAAATGATTGCACAACCATCAATTAGGTGGCGATATGCACTAAGCATATAAATGACCATTAAACAAAAGAAGAAAGAAACAGCATGACGCGCTTTTTCTTAGCGTCCGTTTCCATAGCGACTCATCGATTCGTGCCCTTTGTGAGAATGTCTTAGAGTTTTAACAAGCAGAAAATACTCTGAGTTACTCCGGGAACGACGTTTTTGGAACTCACGTAACTCTGACGATGTAATGCAAGATCAGGGTAATCACCGAATGTCAGGTCGATTTCGCTGACGCGTAAAGGGAACCGTGCTTTCTGGAATACACTCCTGCTCTCTCTTAGCTTCACAGAGTAAGTTACTATGGTAACTTACCGAGAGGTTTAGTTTTGTCTTTTATTGGAATCGAAAACACTGAGTTTCCCTTTTCTGGGGTTAACAAACTCCGAGTTTCAAACAAAACCTGCTTTCTGGAATACACCCGCCTGTGTTAACAGAAAATGTCAAACCAAATTAGTATTTTTGAACAAGACGAATAAAAATAGCCCTGAATAGAGTATTATTTTATTTTCTCTCTGCGACACTTTTTCCTTTTGTGTTGTAAATGTTAAACAATATGTATCCTGCCAAGACGATATAAAAATAAGCCAAAAATTACAATTTAATTTTGTACAATTTTATTTTCTCTGACACTTTTTTTCCTACTGTGTTACATAAAATATTCAACAAATTTTGTGTCTTAAGATAATTCATATAAATTCAAGTCAAAGTCAATAAATTCAAGACTCTTGACAAGACGAATAAAATAACACAATTTTGTGCAGACTACACTTTTATTTGTTAGCCTATCTCTCTTTTACCGTAACGCCGAAAATTTAAAAATTGAGATTCCTGGAATGAAATACTAAATTTTTGACACAGGTCGGAAGACCGAGAAAATTATTTAATGAGAGGACAGCGAGGCGGGAGCGGGTGAACAAAGAATGAATATATACGTAGCGGGACCAGGTGGGTGCGGAATATAACCTTGCGGGACTGGGACTAAAAAAATAGTCCCGTGCAGGCCTCTAACCTCAGACTGTGGTTTGCCAGCATTCTGGTAAAGTCTGACGACGCCCTAGCACAGCTCCTCCAGTCCTGCGCCTTCAGCTGTTAACAGAACACTGTTCAGAACCTGGCCGAGCTCATTGCCAATGTTGGTCATCCAATATTGCTACCAACCAGCTTTTTGGTGATCTGAAAAACAAACATAAGGAAACATAAAGACATTCTGTCAGGCTTAATTATACATTTTCTTCTTTTTGTTATGGTGCATTACAATTTAATATAACACAAATGCACACTTTTTCATCAGTATGATGAAATTATATCTATTCCAATTACTTAACATGGATGGTTGAAAATAAACCTCATGCTCAAACCTTCATATATTGTACCTTCTTCGTAGAATCCATCTTGAGGATTCGGCCATAGGTGGAGGTAATCACCCCCTACATCTCGTCCAGATGGCTGAGGATGACGTTGGAGTGGACAGTCTCAAACCACTGGGCGAGTGGAAGTGGCCTGAAGGGTGCAGGTGCAGAAAAGGCAGGTGTTGTTGCAGATTGGACCAGGACAATCTTACTCAAATGATGCTCACAGTCAGAGAGGACCTGGATGGTCTGTCGTGCCCACTCCTCACTGTGGACTTCTTCTACTGCTGACTGGAGGTAGGAGGAACTGTTGCCGCTGGTCCTTGGCCTGAGGAAGGTCACACATTTCCTGTCCAGGGCTAGCTGAGTGGCCAACACTGCTGGAAATAGGGTCCTGTGTGCCACATCCAGTTGTGAAAGGATGTCCTGGGATACTGGCAGCCTGCATGCACTGAAGCGTGCATAGTCCCCACCCACCAGGTAGTAGCGGCTATCCATGTTGATCACCTCCCTGACCTTCACACTGTGGGCATTTAAGAGGAATGCCCCACATCCTCATTGGTGCCCGCAAGAACATCCTCTGTCGGAAGTACCACCCGGGCTCAGACAGAAGCGAGATGGCTTGGCCCTGCCCATCGGTGTTATCTAAAACCAGTTTGCCTGGATCTTCTGCCTCAGCTGACCTGTGGACTCATAGAGGCACCTGGCAGTCCACACCCAATTTGCTGGCTGGAGGACTCTCTTGAACTGACTGGGAAGAAAGCTCTCCCAATCAGTAATAGCCTGCACTGTAAAAAATGATTGTGATTTTAACGGTAAAAGACTGTACAAATGCCACAGTAAAAACCTGTTAAATGATTAACAGTAAGTTTCCTTACTATATACGGTGAATAACTGTAATAGCCCCCCCCTCAATAGATCTAACCTTTGTTTTCGAGAAAGTAGCCTCAGAGTCAACACTCATAGACTGTGTCTGAAATCACACCCTACACCCTCATTCACTATTCCCTACATTAGATCACTATCCCAACACTTTACTAATAGAGTCCACCTGACAGAGAGAATGAAAACTAATGAGTGAATTCAACCAATGATGAACAGTTTCTGTTAACAAGCAGAGTCACTGAAGAAAAGAGCAAGAAACAAAACTACAACTGACTTCAGCCACAGTCTTAAATGAAATCAACTGAAATAAAACAGCAGATGATGATTAAACAACTCCACAAACAGCATTACCAGCTTCACTCATTACTAACCAGACTCACTTTATTTCTGTCATATATCTACAAAACATTTTTGAGAATTAACAGAGGTGTATATTGTATTGAAAATGTTTTGTTTGACCTCACCATCATGGCGATGATCATGGCGTGATTGATTTAGTTGCTTTTTCTCTGCTGTTCGTAATAAAACACATTTGTTATGACAAGAAAAGCTGAGAGAAATAGCAAAGAACTGGTTTTAATAGCTATTAATGATGATGTAATGATCATTTAATGATGTGATTTATGATCTCAATTTGTGTCTAACTATATGGGCAAATAAATTTTGTTTATGGTACTAAAATGACTCTACAAGATATATTGACAAACTATTGTGAAGGAATTTAAAAAGTTTTATGCACAACAACATACAATACCTTTTAGACAAACACAGACATCAAGAATCAGTACATGAATCTCAACAATGGTGACTCTTAATAAAAAAATATATTTTTTAAAATCATGCATGCTGGGTGCCAGTACAGGTGCCTAGCCATACAAAATTAATTTTTTGTATTTATTATTTTATTTTTTTTTATCGTCTACCAATGTTGAGTTCATAGGCTGAATGTTGATGTATGTGTGTGTTTAGGTTCTGCCATAGTTCAAAACTTTCATTTGTGCATATAGTGCTTAGGACTGTGTCACAATGATTGATTCCAGTAGTATCAGTTGTGCAACTCAAGAGTATTTGTTATATGTTACACACTTAATAAGAGATTAAACATTAGGTAAGATCAGTGAATCTAGTTCATGATGGTCTTGACATCACAAACACCATGTTTTATCTGATCATAGATTATTTTGGCTTTTCTTGCTATAAAAACTGCGTTAAATAGTAACAGCTAACTAAATCAACCAAAGAAAAAAGACTTTTTAAAAAGTCAAGGTTCAAGAGCCCAACTAAAGCAAACACTGATCACCATTATGGTGACTTCAAATGAACGTACAACACCTAAATCTAAATAAGAGCTTTTGCCGACACTATGACAGAAAATGAATAGTCACAATGGTTGGTAATAAGAAAGCTGTTGATGCTGTTTTAGGAGCTGTATTAATCTACCTACTGCCTGAGTCTGAATACATTTAATGTGTTTATTTTCAGTTGATTTCATCTTGGCTTTGCTGCTAATGCCGAGGTTCACACGGCTACGATTTTCACCAATGAAGCCTCACACTGCGAAGCACCAGCAAATGCACCCTGATCGGAGGCAAATCGAAACTAGATGCCTGCTAACACGCGAGTGAAAATCACGCAGTGTGAATTATCAAAGACGCGATCTGATGCCCGAGGAGGAATCGCGACACGGCGCCCGCCTGAGTATATTGAGCATGCTAAAATCTGGAGTCTGTCTCGGCGATTCACAATCAAGCAGTGTGAAATGAGTTCTGACTGAAAACTATATCGGTGATGACCTACAGCCACTGAGAGACCAAGATACAGGGCAGTGTGAAGTTCGGTGAGGAGTTATATGAAACGTAGTTTGCTGACCAGTGTTGCCAAATCCGTGATTGCTGCCGGTTGTTTTTTATGTCAGCAGGTTGAAGCGACCCCAATAACGTGATATTTAGGCCCTGGAATGTGAATTGTACCAGGAGAACCCCACCAAAAAAAATTGTATTTTTGTATTTTTACCCCCGAACGCGATTTTTACTGGGAGACCCCTCGAAAGCAATTGGGCTATTTTAAGGCTAGTTTTGAGTAGTAATTGGGCGGGTTTTGTAGCGAAATCCTGGCAACCCTGCACCAGAGCTGTCGGCGATTCTTCCTAGGTGAGAGTCTGCAATGTCTGTACATCCTGCATCCGCGATCCATGTGCAGCGTGTGAACACGCAGCAACAACCCATGAATGCCACTACCCCCGCATAGTCACGCGTGTGAAAACAACGCGCGATACGACGAGTTTGAAAATCGCTGCAGTGGAACTCGGGCATAGTATGTGTTTCTATGATCTTGTTTCTATTTCCTTCCAGTGATTTCCTTCTTAACCGTTTTGTTTTGCTTACTGTTTGTGGAGAAGTGCGGATAACTCGGTATTGGTCTCGTTCGGTAGCGAGCTATCTTGTCAGTGTCTGCGCCTGCTTGGCCATTCTGTGTCCAGCCAGAGATGTAATTTAGTATTTTGTTAGGACGGTTTAAAGTTTATAAAGCCTTAGATTTACCGACTTTGGCAGCGGCTCGCCGCTGACGGCCTCACTCGCTGTGAAGACCGAAGAGTGCTAAGAAACCCCACCCCCTTACCCCCCCCCCCCCCTACCAGAGACTCTTTCCTACTACTTGTTTCATCCGGTTTCAGGTTTTATAACCATTTCTTTATTACTATGTGCTAAGCTAAGTTGTTGTTTTTTAGCATGTGTAGTTTGACAGTGCTTATTTTTTTAGGATTACTGATAAACTTCTTTTGTTTGATTTGTATTATTTGTAATTGTTATTTATTTTAATTTGAGTTAAATAATGTCTGAATTTATTATGTCTGACCCTATAGGTCTTTTATTAGTTTTAGTTTATTTAATTTGAGTTATTTTAGTACTTAAACTAAACAACTAAACGGAAATGAATATACGATATATATTGAATTTATAAATGTGTGATGTAATATATATATGTATTATGTGTTGTGGGTGGTACATATATGTAGTGTTATTTTGGTGTTTGGCCGTAGGTTATGTTAGAATAATTATTATACTCATACCTTTTGTTCTTAATTTTTTGAATTGTTTTTAGCTTTATTTTTTAAATGTTAAGTTTTGAAATTTTTTTGTATGCATTTGTCATTTTTATTTTATCTCTTTATTTTTAAAATGTGTATAAGTAGTATTTATAAAGTTTTAGCTTTTAGTTTTCGATCTGTTTTTAGTTGTTTTAATACTAAAATTGATTGCTTCTGTTGTCCTCATTAGTAAGTATAACAAATCTCGCTTTGGATAAAAGCCATAAAAGCATCTGATAAATGACTAAATAAATAAATAACAGTTGTTCATCACTAATGCTCAATCCTCATTTAATTATCTCATTAACTTCACCGCTTCAGTGTCACTTCAACACTCTGTAGCGTGGACACATGTAAGTGCTCTTTAAAACTGAGGATTTTGCTGTGGGATTAAAGGGGTTAAATGTGTGAGATGAAGAAAAAGTATGTGAAATGTATTTTTAACAGAAATATACTTTTAATTTAATTTACGAATGCAAACTGTAAAATAACAGTAGATTACTGGCAACCACAGCTGCCGGTATTTCACCGTAAAATCAAGAAAAAAAACAGCAAAATACTGTAAAACCTAACAGTCGACTTCCTGTTGTGTTTTGTGGGTCACCATTGTGCTGGAGAGCAGAGCCTGTGTTTAAGTAAAGGACGGACAGAGAAACACTGATGTTATATTGCTTGTTGCTTCATTTAAAGGCAGTAACTGTGTAGTTACTGATGCAGTGTGAATCTCTTCAATAATTTCAATCACGCATGAATGTGTGCTGCTGTTATCTGCAAGATATTTGAGTTGAATTGATGCTTTTAATGACTTTGCATAAATCAGTAGGTTTGTCATCATGGACTTAAGCAAAGTAGTTCTTAAGACCAATATGCTTGCGCTACTTAAGCATTATAAATATTAGTTTATAAACAAATGCCAATTAGCCAATTGAAGTGCAGTCGGTCTCTGCAAATGAAATGAGTTAACTCAAAGGTTGGCATATTAACATTGTATCAGTTAATGAAATACAGCTTTTCACTGTAAATTTAAACAGTTCTGTAAAACCTAAAATGTTGCTACCGTATTTTTCACGGTAAAGTTCTGGCAACCACAGCTGCCGGTATTTTACTGTAAATTTAACAGATTTTTTTTTACAGTGCAGATCATGGTGCTAGTCACAGCAGTACGTAGGCTTATTACAAGTAACACTACTTTTAATTACTTATTACCTATTGGGGATACAGGCTACATCTGTGGGTGTGGCCTATATTTTGTTAATGGAAATCTTGATGCAAAGTGACATTTTGTGGAAGCATGCCAAATTTGATACATTTCTGTCAATAGAAATGATGATAAAGGCAGTAATACTAATGTTGTCCAAAGAAATTCACAGTAAATCTCTTAAATTAAAATCTGCATACATTAGGGGTGTCAAACACAGCTCCTGGAGGACCACAGCCAAAAAATCTGTTGCTCCATCACAAAATATGCCTGCTCCATCCAGCCCTGCAGAGTTTAGCTACAAGTGTAATCAACCTGGTGTACACTGTTCAATTGATTGACTTCAATATAATCAGTTTGTAAAGAAATCCGTGATCTCCAAATGAGTTATAATTAAATGAATGATATTAAAAACTTTTGAAATGATATTACAATGCTAAAACATTAAAAAAGAATATATTTTATATGTTTTATTGCTGTATTGTTGTCCAATTAAAACAAATAGACAATTGAATTTGTTTCTCTTATCATAATACATAGAATAATAGGCCTACTTCTATAAAGAGACATTTTTAGACTCATATTTGAGAAGAGTGTCACCAGATCGTCCACCTGAGCCATTGGTGCTTGGACCCCAATAATCTGCTTGCGGCTATATTTCACTGTATATTTCATTTTACCCAAGAAGATATAGGAATATGTAATTCAGTGGTGTTTGGGTTGAGCCACAGAGTGCCGCCTGCACGGATGAACTAGCTTCGCAGCACAATGCTGGATTATCCGCTGCACTCATTTCAGTTCAGTCGGCCGGGAAACCGACAGGTGCAGGTGCTTTGTGCTGTGCTGCTAAAATGCGCAAAACGCGGATTTTTTTTTTATCCTAAACTAATACTTTGAATCTCGAATGTGATGTGAGAAAAAGAGTGCCACTGTTTCCATCTTGACAAATGAGCGTTTAAAGCGGCATCATGTCTCCTGCGGCGCATCATATCCAGCGAGCGCTCATCTGTTCTGTTCTTCTCTGGATGTCGACGCGCTCCTCTTCAACATCCGATCTCAAATCCAGAATATCTGGCGTGGAAGAACTGCTGGAGGAGTTCCGTAAGCAGCTACAGCAGGATGAGTCGGACTCGAGGGAGGATGAGGAGGATGGAGACCGCTGTATCAGTGGCTTCAAGGCGGTGGAGGAGCGCATCATCCGCGCCAGCGCGTCCATCGAGCAGGGCGCCGCGTTCTTGTCCGCCCCGCAGAGGGTGTTCAGCTGGAGGGACTGCGCGCACGCCTGCTGCTCTCACCCGCGCTGCACAGCAGCCATCATCCAGGAGGACCTCAAGCAGCCCGGTGACAGTTTGCGCTGTTATCTGTTCAACTGCACGTACAGGGGCAGGAGTGTGTGCTCGTTTTCCTTTCAGCCGGGATTCAGCAGCTACAGTCGTGTGGACAACAGCAGCTCTAGACACCATGAGCCCAGCCTTGATTCTGCTGCCACTGACAGCCCAAGCTCTTCAGCCGGGAGACCTTCATATGGGATGGATGAGGGTGGGTTTCTCCGATTGTAGTCATCACGGGCCGCGTACTGAATGGGTCGGGCTAAGAAAGACGAAAATGTTGTTTTGTTGTTGTTTTGTATCGAATGCAAATCATTTATTGATCATGAGCCCAACATTCAATCTACCTGAGGGAAGACGTCTTTCACTATTGTAATTTAATGGTGTGTTAAATAGAGAGAGGGGGAAGAAAAGATACCCCTAGGTATATCTTAAACTGGACCTCATTACTTGCAGAAAATTCCAGCGCAGAAACCCCCACTCTCTCTAAATTGACTTTAATTGAAAATATGCAGTTTCATTCATACATAGGCTACCTCTAAAAAAAAAAAGGTGCTTCAGCGGTTCTTCAGCGGTTCTTTGGAGTGGTTAAGGTGCTATATACACCACTACCGTATAGAAGAACCTTTTAAGCCCCTGGTTGTTTCTTCAGCGTTTCTTTGGAGTGGTTAAGGTGCTATATAGCACCACTACCGTATAGAACCTGTTGTACCCTGTATGGTTGCTTCAGCGTTCTTTGTATGGTTAAGGTGCTTAGCCCCTACGTATAACAAACCTGTAGGCCCTTTGGTGTCGTCAGCGGTTCTTCAGCGATTCTTTGGAGTGGTTCATGTGCTATATAGCCACTACCGTATAAAGAACCTGTTAAGCCCCTGTAAGGTTCTTCAGCGGTTCTTTGGAGTCGATGAGGTGCTATATAGCACCACTACCGTAAAACCTGTAAGCCCCTGTATGGTTCTTCAGCGGTTCTTTGGAGTCGATGAGGTGCTATATAGCACCACTACCATAAAACCTGTAAGCCCCTGTATGGTTCTTCAGCGGTTCTTTTGAGTCGATGAGGTGCTATATAGCACCACTACCATAAAACCTGTAAGCCCCTGTATGGTTCTTCAGTGGTTCTTTGGAGTCGATGAGGTGCTGTATAGCACCACTACCGTAAAACCTGTAAGCCCCTGTATAGTTCTTCAGTGGTTCTTTGGAGTCGATGAGGTGCTATATAGCACCACTACCGTATAAAGAACCTGTTAAGCCCCTGTATGGTTCTTCAGCGGTTCTTTGGAGTCGATGAGGTGCTGTATAGCACCACTACCGTATAAAGAACCTGTTAAGCCCCTGTATGGTTCTTCAGCGGTTCTTTGGAATCGATGAGGTGCTATATAGCACCACTAAAACCTGTAAGCCCCTGTATAGTTCTTCAGTGGTTCTTTGGAGTCGATGAGGTGCTGTATAGCACCACTACCGTATAAAGAACCTGTTAAGCCCCTGTATGGTTCTTCAGCGGTTCTTTGGAGTCGATGAGGTGCTGTATAGCACCACTACCGTATAAAGAACCTGTTAAGCCCCTGTATGGTTCTTCAGCGGTTCTTTGGAGTGGTTAAGTTGCTATATAGCACCACTAACGTATAAATAACTTGTTAAGCCCCTGTATGGTTCTTCAGTGGTTCTTTGGAGTCGATGAGGTGCTACAGTATATAGCACCACTACCGTAAAACCTCTAAGCCCCTGTCATGGTTCTTCATCGGTTCTTGATTGGTCGAAATGAGGGCTGTATACACCATACCGTATAAATACCCCTGTTAAGCCCCTGTATGGTTCTTCAGCGATTCTTTGGAGTGGTTCATGTGCTATATAGCCACTACCGTATAAAGAACCTGTTAAGCTCCTGTATGGTTCTTCAGTGGTTCTTTGGAGTCGATGAGGTGCTGTATAGCACCACTACCGTAAAACCTGTAAGCCCCTGTATAGTTCTTTAAAGGTTCTTTAACTCTCTCTTAGTCTCTTAGTTTAGTTGGGGAAAGGGTTAAAACAACATTAAAATACAGTCTATTTCTTGAAGATATATTTTTTTTTTGCCCCCAAGGCCCCCATAACGAAATATTCCAGGGCCCTCACATGAGACCTTTGACCTCAGAAAAAAAAGACCTCTCCACAAACAGCAACACCAACACCAACTTCACACATTACTAACCAGTTAAACTTTATTTCTGGAGTATCTAAAACAGAAGTTCTTTATTGAGAATTAAGGTTTAGATGTTTTTTTTTCAACAACTGTTTAATGTTTTTTTTTTGGTGAATATTGTTTGCTTTAGTTGCCTCTTGACCCTTGGCTTTAATTTGAAGTTAAATTAAGTTTATCTTTGGCTGTTACAATAGTGTTTATAAAGCACACATATGATGGTAAGGAACTTATGATAAAATCATTTCATGCGTTTGAGTCTCTGGTTGCATTTGATCAAAATCTGTAGTTCTTTTATGAGTTCTATGTTATTGCAGTTCTACGATACTATGTGACAATGTGAGAAAATTGTATAAACCACTTTTAGAATTATGGCTCATAAAGAGGTTTCAATTCTGTCACTCATAGACATGAAGAATCAGCATGTGAATCTCAGCAATGGTGACAAAATATTCTGATAATGTTGATATGAATTTTGAACATCACAAAACAGGGCAGTAAAAAGTCACAATAGTAAGCAAATAGTAAGAATAAAAGAAAATACTAAGACAATGCAGCTGCATAATATATTCATGTCGCAATACATGCTGGGAGCCATGGATGAGTTATGATTGGTGCACCATTGTTGAGTGCTAATGCTACCATAAGTGGCTATGTGGCACCTCATGGGTTCTACATGACACCCTTTTACAAGGTGCTATATAGCACACTTTAAAAATGTGCTAACATCACTAAATGTTCCCACTAGTTACAGCCAAGAACCGCTTTGGGTGCTATATAGCAGTTTTTTTTTAGAGTGTATGGTTGCAATAAAATTTTAGTTCAAAAATGTAAGTGCCATTGCTTTATTGACTGACGTTTCATAGACGTTCAGTTGTTATGCTTTCAAATTTCTCCTAAATTACTACATTACTTGTGCACTCACAATTCTGTAGCCTAATGGTACAATTAACTCACACATTTTTTTGTGTGACATTAAAATTCGTTTTTAGAATAATTGTACATAAATTGTACATAATTTTCTGGGAACTTTTTAACTGCGGGCAGACATACATTATGGTATAGTACAAATATTTTGAGTGTCCCTTATTCTGTCGCTTTTCCTTTAAAAAAAAAATACTATTGTCCCTTATTTTCCATTTCTAAACTTTTAAAGATTTTTACATTAAAACGAAAGCTCTAGAAAATGAATTTTACAAGGCTGTAGAGAACAGTGCACTAACTAATTAATTTTATTATTTTAATATAGTCGGTCATGAACTAAAGTGGGCCGGTCTAAGCATGAAACTCCAGGGCTGAAAATGAGTCCCACTCAGGCCCTGTCTTCATGTTACCCAGAGACATAATTATATAATGTACACTACCTTTTGGTGGGGAAAGGGGAAACAATATTTTAGGCTATTTGGCAGGATGCTTATGCTTAAAGGG
This sequence comes from Sinocyclocheilus anophthalmus, assembly GCA_018155175.1. Taxonomy (NCBI): domain Eukaryota; kingdom Metazoa; phylum Chordata; class Actinopteri; order Cypriniformes; family Cyprinidae; genus Sinocyclocheilus; species Sinocyclocheilus anophthalmus. The sequence continues at coordinate 95,896 of JADLZN010000181.1, forward strand.
ATATTTCACCAAAAATGAAAATTCTGTCATTAATTACTCACCCTTCATGTCATTCCAAAACTGTCTGACTTTGGGTAACACTTTATAATAATGTTCAGTTGTAAGTCATTTATAAGTGATTAGTTAAGACAGATTTGTAAATCGTTAGCATATTACTTAATAATCATTTGTGAATGTACAGTTATGTTTTGTAAGTGATTAGTTCATCATCATCTAATCACTTGTAAATTATTTATAACTTAATCTACAAAACATAGATAAAAAAATTAACATATCACTTATTAATCATTTATGAATACATAGTCATGTTTTGTAAATGATGAGTTCATCATTAACTAATTACTTGTAAATGACTTACACCTAGCATATTATAAGTGTTACCTTTGTTCATCTTTGAAACTCAAATTAAGATATTTTTAATGACATCTGAGAGCTCTCTGAACCCTCCATAGACGCCCCGCCAACTGCCGCAATTTTCCCAGGTCAGAGGCCTTGCGTGAAGTAGTCCATGTGACATCAGGGGTTCAACCGTAATTTTACGAAGCTACGAGAAACCTTTTTATGCACAAAGAAAGCAAAAATAATGACTTTATTCAACAGTTCTTCTCTTCCTCATCCGGTCTGCAGTGGTGCGCTGCCATTATGAAGAAAGTATCAGGACAGATGTGCAGCACAATGCACATGTGTTTACACGCGTAACATGCGGAAGCACGCGTATGCGTCGTGAGACTCTCCACAATGGCGGGATGAAGAGGAGAAGAATTGTTGAATAAAATTTTTATTTTTTCGTTTTCTTTGCACACAAAAACTATTCTCGTAGCTTCGTAAAATGTTTCTTCAGTAGAACACAAATTATGATTTTTAACTCCAGCCGTTGCAGTCTAGCAGTCGTAGAATGCACTGTCTGTAACAAAATCTATGAGAGTAAAAAAAACATGCGCAGACAAATCCAGATTAAACCCTGCGGCTCGTGACGACACATTGATGTTCTAAGACACGAAACGATCGGTTTGTGCGAGAAACGAACAGTATTTATATATAATTTTTTACCTCTAATACACCACAATGTCCAACTGTCTTTGAGCGCGCGCACGGCATCCGGTGCGTGAGGAGTGTACATGCTCTGGCGGAATTTTACGTTAATGGGTGTTTGATATCCACCGAAAGCATCAACATAACTTCGGCTTCAGCTCAGAAGTTGAATACTGGAAAGTCATCCTCAAGCCCGAATGGTGTACGCGAGAGGAACGATCATTTTAGGGTTTTTTTTACGTCAGTTTGGAACCATCTGGATAGCGCAGTAAGTACCATTTTGATTATCCGTCCGTACCCTACACTGACTGTGCACTGTTTAACATGAGTGACGGTAGTACGCGCGAGAGACTCATGCCTTGCGTAACTTACGCCAGAGCGCGTCACCCCCGCACCCAGATCCGTGCCCGCGCCCAAAGACAGTTGGACATATTGGTGTATTAGAGGTAAAAATTTATATAAATACTGTTCAGTTTCTGGCACGAACCGATCGTTTCATGTCTTAGGACATACATGTGTCGTCACGAGCCGCAGGGTTTAATTTGGTTTTGTCTGTGCATGTTTTTGTTTACTCTCATAGATTTTGTTACCATTGCGATGCATTATACGACTTATAGACTGCAACAGCTGGAGTTAAAAAATCATCAAATGTGTTCTACTAAAGAAACAAAGTCACCTACATCTTGATGCCCCGGTAGGTAAAGCAATAAACCTCACATTTTTTTTGGGTGAACTATCCCTTTAAGTACCCCATTTCTGAACATAAACATGAAAGTGCACTATCCAAACTTAATGTTATAATCATTAATGTTTGGAAATCTTTTTAAAATAGACAATTGAAGATTATTGCGAATGAATTTTCAAATATAAAGTAATCAAAGGTAGAAGTTTACAATTTACTGTAAAGAATGCACTGTACCAATTTTTTATTATTTTATTAAAAATAAATTTTTTCAAATATTTTTGGGGGGAAACCAAAATTGCTATAAAATTAGGTATTAGCTAAATAATGTTTTTCCAATTTGAAGTTGATAATAAAAAACTGAGTTTTATTTATCTCGGGTAGCATTCATGGCCTAATGGTTTGAGAGTCCGCACTTGTACCTAAGGATTGCAGATTCAAATCTCAAGTCTGCAGGCAGTGTATGGGTGGGGAGTGCATGAGCCAGCACCCTCTTCACCCTCAAATACCACGACTGAGGTGCCCTAGCAAGGCACTGGACCCCCAACTGGCTCCCAGTGTTCTGCCGCATTGGCTCGGTCTTTGTGTGTGTGCGTGTGCGTGTGCGTGCGTGTGCGTGTGCGTGCGTGCATGAGTGAGTGAGAGTGTGTGTGTGCGTGTGCGTGTGCTTTGTGGCTGTGCGGAGGGGTGAAATGCAGAGCACAAATTACAAGTATGGGTCACCATACTTGACACATCCTTTCCTTTCCTTTTATTTATTTAGTTATACCACAAACAGCCACCGGGTGTCATCAAAACTCCATTGAATTTCTTTTGATGCATTTATTTTTCTGTCACAAATGTCTACATTTCTGTCAATATCACTTCTATCACAAAATACACAACATATGCAATCTTGAGATTCAGACCTTTCCAACGAAATGTATAATGTTAAGATTATAAAAAGTTTTGATTCTAAAAGACCATAACACATTTGGAAAATGACACCTCCCTCTAAGGGGGAGGAGACCACTAAAAGATTTTAAAGTACCATTTCCATGGCAACGCAATGTCCGATTTCAAAATGGTTTTCAACAGGGTTTTGAGGTTTTAAGCTTTCAAGTGGTATATATTTTATGATGATTACTAAAATATGTGATAGAGAAAGAAGACAACGAAGAAAAGAACGCCAACCGGCCGGTGACACTTAAGGGTTAAATTGATCAAAAGTGGCAGTAAAATATACATTCTTAAAGAAACTGTATTAAGTGCTGTCTTTTGAACTTTCTATGCATCATATAGGCTAACGATGAAAAAGGATTTTAACATTGATTATAAAAGGAAATGTTGTTGTGCACCAAATCAGCATATTAGAAGAATTTTTGAAGGATCATGTGACACTGAAGACTGGAGTAATTATGCTGAAAATTCAGCTTTGTCATCAATAGAATAAATTACAAAATATGTTCAAACGGAAAAGAGTTATTTGAAATGTGAATAATATTTCACAATATTACTGTTCTTACTGTATAGATGCAGGTACAGCCTTAGTGAGCACATTCCTACAGACACCAAACTTTTGAACGGTAGTGTACAATTAAAAGTAGTCGACAGAAGTCTAAAAGAACTAAGTGTTTTTTTGTTTTTTCAGCTTCATAGCGTGTTACAAATAGGAAGTCATATATGCACTGTCTGAAGTCATTCTCAGTTTCTCTGTAACATCATGATTTTGTCTGTACCTGCATAGCTGTTGATTTTGAATGATATATTCTGTCATTATTTGGAAGTACAACAGCAGAGTTGGTGACTTTAGATGACTTTGAAGCTAGCAGATAGGATTTTTGATTTCATGGAGTCCTTAGGAAAAAACTTGTGTGATAGCTCACCCAAAAATCAAAAATTTGTCATCATGTACTCACCCTCATGCTGTTCCAAACCTGTATGAATAAAACAGTTGCTGGTAGCCATTGACTTGCAGTGTTTTTTTGTTTTTTCACACTAGCAGCTGATTGGTTAACCAACATTCTTTAATCTATATTCTTTTGTGTTCAAAAGAAGAAATAAACTCATACAGGTTTGGAACAACTTGAGGGTGAATTTTATTAAAATGTATTTATTTAGTTTTTGGTGAACTACCGTTAAGTTATTCTGGAGCTCAAGAAACTCTGCTTCCTTCTCTGCGTCTACTCTTTCTGGGTGCAAGAGTTCACCCTATTGTAAATAAAAACTAAAATGCTTTAGATTGACAGTTTGTGTTGTCACAAAAAAAATGTTGAACTTGACTCTTTGCGTGTTTGGGTTTCACAGGTTTGGATGAGCCGCCTCGTAGTGATGCAGGCCAGGACTTGGTGGTTCAGCTGCCAACAGACTGCGCGGTGCTAGACGGCAGACACAGCACTGATGATCATGACATCATACATTACGAATGGGCGCTTGTGAAAGGAGACCCCTCCGTTAAAATGAAGGTAACCTGTCATAGTCATCGCTCAAAGTTTAAAGGGGTCATATGATGCTGCTAAAAAGAACATTATTTTGTGTATTTGGTGTAATGAAATGTGTTTATGCGGTTTAAGGTTCAAAAAACACATTATTTTCCACATACTGTACATTATTGTGTTTCCTCTATGCCCCACCTTTCTGAAACACGTCGATTTTTACAAAGCTCATCGGTCTGAAAAGCGAGGTGCAACAATACTACAGCGAGAATAAAAGTTACGCCTTCTTTCTTTGCGTGAACATTTGGGCGGTGTTATGCAAATCTTCCCCCATCGTGAGGTAGATATGTGGGGGCTTGTTAGAACGAGCCATTTTAGGTAGGCTGGCTGACTCTTAACTTTTATAAAGAATATCTCTTTGGCTTTGAGACTTTAGTCTTTGCAACTTTACAGATCTTCTTTATGCACCAAGAGCTTGTAACACTCCAAAGAGAAAGAAAACTTGTAATCGCATCATATGACCCCTTTAACACTGTGACATTGCTTTGTTTGAGCAACCTGAACAGCTGGACAAAGCAACACTGGCTCAACCAATAGAAGACAGGGGAGTGTTTGAACAAAGTTTTTGAATTCACTGAGGATTGCTGTACTGTTGGTTTTTGTCATATTTGGTGTTTAATTTCGATCATGACATCTGGTCATTCTGATCTCAGCTCCTTGTTTGTGTCGCCTGGAAACTGCCTTCCAATCTCTTTATTGCTGCAAAGTGCTTTCTTTTTGATCGCCTTTTACGCAATCATAGCATCATGTGGCAAAACTTAAACACTTTCATTAAATAAAACACAGCTGGCCATTGCAAGCTATCCAATTAGGCTGTTACATTTATTTGTTTTATGTTTGTGTCAGTTACATTGCAATGCACTTCTGCAGAGACTGCAAAATATAGGCTTGAGTAATATCATGACCAAAATATTCATACCATATGTAGCATTCTTTACCAGATTTGTTCATTGTAGTGAATAATATCTGTGATCCGTCTTCTGTGTGATATTGTAGTCAAGTTTAGACAAGAGAGATAAGAAACTAAAGTAAGTGAGCTATAATCATTTTGCATGTGAGAAAATTATTTGTATATTCCAACAGCTTTGAGTGGACAAGCTGTAATTATTTACAGCAATTACAGAGACTTGGGTCAGAGAGCCATATTACTAAGTAATATGTGAAGTTCACTGGTCTTGATTATGTTGTGTGATTTCTGCAGGTGACTCACCCAGGCCTGCTGAAACTCAGTGGTCTTAGAGAAGGCATTTATACCTTTGAGCTGACCGTCACCGACACGGCGGGACAGAAGAGATCTGACAATGTGTCTGTCAGTGTGCTCGCCCCTGCACCAAACGCAGAAGGTCAGAAATGATTTGTCTCTAAATCTTCCTTGTCTATTTTTAACATTCATGTAACTGATGATTATGATAAATTGAAGTGTGTGTGTGTGTGTGTGTGTGTGTGTGTGTGTGTGTAGTTTTTCTGTTCTGAATACACACAGACTCATGGGGACTTGTGTCACGGTGGGGACCTAAATTGAGATCCCCACGGATAAACTAGCTAATAAATCACACAGAATGAAGTTTTTTGAAAATCAAAAAATGCACAGAGTTTCCTGTAAGGGGTAGGTTTAGGGGTAGGGTTGGTGTAGGGCAATAGAATATACGGTCTGTACAGTATAAACCATTCCTCCTATGAGAGGCCCCACAGGAGCAACCAGACGTGTGTGTGTGTGTGTGTGTGTGTGTTTTGTGTGTGTGTGTGTATGAGTGTGTGCGTTTTTGTGACAAATGACATAAATGTGTATAATGACAAAGGTTTGACAGGTATTACAAGGAGAAGGTGACTTCAGGACATTACCCCATGTCCCCACTTTCAAAACGCTTATAAATCACACAGAAAATCTGAAATAGCACAAAGTTTCCTGTAAGGGGTAGTTTAGGGGTAGGGTTTGTGTAGGGCAATAGAAAATACGGTTTTTTGTACAGTATAAAAACCATTACGCCTAGGGGATGTCCCCACTTTTCACAAATGTAAACATTCGTGAGTGTGTGGTGTGTGTGTGTGTGGGTGTGTGTGATGTGTTGTGTTTGTGTGTGTGTGGTTGTGTGTGAGAGAGAGAGAGAGAGATTCAAAATCAACTAGCTGGTGTGTTGTCTGAATGACTACTTGGGGTCAAGTATATCTAGGCTGGTTTAGGACCATGCTGACTGGGCATCCATTAGACATGTTTTTAGAGCTGTTCATTTAGAAGCAAAATTGAATAGAGCAGAACACAGGGGTCCTAAGAGTTTTTATGTTTAACCTCAGATTAAACAGCATTCAAAGAGAGATCTGGCACAATGTCTGTATCCATGGGTACATGGACTAACATAAAAAAAATTATAATAAAAATAAAGTCCGACTGTATTAAAATATATTGTTGAAAATAATCGATTCATTTCATGACAGTAAATGTATTTGATGATGATGTTGTGTGATTATTTGTCTGGTGAAGGGCTAAGCAGAATATTTATATTCAAAAATGCAATATGCATAAAAGAAAATGATGAAACAAACCCAGAGTCTTGCGGTTTTTTTTGGAGAATGATACAAAAATGAAAGAGTGCTTCTCTTTACGGGTCTGTTTAGGATGTGTGTGAAGGAGAGCACACAATATGGCAAACCTCTGGCAGTGTGAATACAGAAAATTACCAAAATGCTCTGGAATCTCAGTGTGAAATTGTTCTGAGATATACTACATATAAAGTAGAAAATGATGCAGTAGTTAAAATATTCGTAAGAATCTAAGATAAGAGTGATATGCTTGTAAATATGGGTCATGATATGTTTATTTTAGTGATGTTTATTGAGCAGTCTGATAGCTGTTGGAAAGAAACATTTCATAAATCTGGAAGGTTTAGCTGTTATAATGATCTCTCTGAGGATGCAGCTGAAACTAGTTATGTTCAAATGTGAGGATCTTTCTAAGGTGACCACACTAATTGACAGGTCAAGTAGTCATCCATCCTGACCCACTTTTTGCATGTATATGTCCATACATTATTATATGTAAAACTGTATTAGTTTATTCATAATTCAGTGTCTTTAACACTGTTCTTTACACCTGTACTTTATTTTATATCAAGTGTCTTGAGTTTTTTTGTTTATGTATTGTTAGTAGTATTTTCTGATGTTCTGTCTGTTTTGTGCAATTACTTCCTGGCTGTTTTAATTGCCCTGTAGGGACTAATAAACTGTAAACTTCAACCTGAATTTATATGGATGTGACACAGCACTGTGTGTGTTTCTCTGAAGTGTGTACAGGTCACTGTTCTCGGTATCAGTTCATGTGTGATGATGGCTGCTGTATAGACATTGGTTATGCCTGCGATGGAAAGCAACACTGCCCTGACCGATCAGATGAAGATTTCTGCCAAAATTGTAAGCCTAAGCCACTCTCCTACCATCCTCTCAAAAGCCTTTTCAGAATCTTAATTATTTAAAGATAAATAAAAATGGTTGGGTCTGTTTTATAGTTGATAGTGGTCCTAAGTCCAACCCCCCCTCTAAACATGGACCAGATATACAAACTGAAGCAGAAGCCCAGACGCCCACAGAAATACAGCTCAATGATAGCCCTAAACCTGAACAACATCAACATTATGACTTCAGTTCGCAAGGTAAGACATAAGATTCATCATTCAAAGACACATTTAAAGGTGCTGTATGTAGGATTGACACCGAGTGGTTGAACTAGGCATTGCAGTCCAAATTCAACATACTGGAGAGGGGTTTTTTCCACCTGGCCCCTCCTCCTCAGACTTGACGCACACGCAGGTTGCCAGATTGAGGACACCAACATGAACGAGCGCACTTGACGATGAATTAAATTAAATACGCTGTGTTTTCCACCAACTGGCAACCTGGGGTGCCGAAATACAATTGGGTAAACTGGCAGTGGGCGTGTTTCACAAACCAAAACAAAGACCGACATTCCGGCCCGGAACGCACATTTTCTAAGAAGAATAACTGACTGTATCATTGTTTTTCAGATAAACAAGTATGCTAACTTAGCATGTTTCTTAAATTTCTGCAAACATATTTATGGTATTTTTATGCTTTAGTAGAGTCAAAAACTTACATACAGCACCTTTAAAGGAATGGCTCATCGAAAGTAAAATTAATTTTGTCATTATTTGCTCAATCTCATGTTGTTCCTTTAAATGTTTTGAAGAATGTTTATGCAGACACTATTGAAGACACAGCACACTGACTACTGAAAAACATTGCTTTAATCATGAGTTTACAAAATTCCTCCACTGCTTCCTTTCTCTTCCGGCAGCTTTTATTAACAAAGCCAGCCTCTCTATCTCTAGACATTTGATACTGTGAGAGCAAATGTCTCTCTCTCTTTGTGCTGGGTCCCTGTGCAGCACCCTCAGTGGTCGGCCCGTGTAAAGGCGTTTTCTCACGCTGGTATTATGATTCTAAAACAGGAGATTGCCAGCACCTCCAGTATGGGGGCTGCAAAGCAAACCACAACAACTTCCTCCAGAAGTCTGATTGCATAAATGAGTGCATTCAGAAACCATGTGAGACTTCTGAATGTATAAATGACATTGCAGTTATTCAGTTGAGAACTCGGTGATACTAACAATTGTTCTGTTGCCATCTTTCAGCAGTAACAAAACATCAGGGCACTGCAACTCTGTTACCCAGTGTGAAAACATACACACGTACGTACAACAATATTAGTTAAGAGTTAAGAATAGAATATTCTGTTTTCTTTATGCCAAGGTTGTCCGATCCTGCTCTTGGAGAGCCAGTGTCCTGCAAAGTTTAGCTCCAACACACTTGCCTGGAAGTTACTAGTGAGTCTGAAGGCCTTGATTAGCTGGTTCAGGTGCGTTTAATTAGGGCTGGAGCTAAACTCTGCAGGACATGGTCCTCCAGGAACAGGTTTGGACACACCTGCTCTGTATGTGTGTGTGTGTGTATAAGTGCGCTCTCTGCATGTATATCGTCATTTTAATGCTGCCTTCACGTGCTATCAGAAATTTCCTATTTCCCACTTATGAAGTCCTGATTACGAGCTTGTCACATTCAAGTGCTTTATTGTCGGAAAGAATTAAATGTAATATTCCATTGTTTGATAACCATAAACATTCACCACGCTAGATAGTCAGCTTGCTGACGATTTTGGAATTTCGGTCAAATATATGCGTATTTCACTGTTTATAAAACATACAATATGCTTCAAATGATTGTTCAAATATAGCCTATAAATACCATACTTTAGCGGCAAGACAAAGTCATGTAGTTGTGAAAAAAACTAATAAAGAAAGCATTGACAGCCAGTGTTGGGGGTAACGCATTACAAGTAATGTGAGTTACGTAATCAGATTACTTTTTTCAGAGTAACTAGTAAAGTAACGCATTACTTTTTAATTTACAAGAGAATATCTAAGTTACTTTTTCAAATAAGTAATGCCAGTTACTATGTTTTCCCATTTATTGATTGGCAGCTCTCCTGTCCTCATGTTGAGAGAAATTGAGAGTAAGATGTTACTGTAGTTCTAGAATAAATGTGAACGTGCATTAATTTCATCTCACTTGCAAAAAAAAACAGATTCAGTATACCTCAAAATGAATAAAAGCCATGAAATGCAACTTAGAATATGACGCAAACCTGTAATAATTCAATGTTAAATAACACAAATGTTTTTTATGTATTTAATCCCATTTTATTAACCAGGTCTTTGCTTCTGACCTTCGAGGCTGATTCATTTCACTTTTGGTGTGAAAGGGCTCGGAAATTCTGGTATCAAAATTATAATTAGTAATTAAAAACCAATTAATTAATAATTAGAGTTTCCGAGTGGTAAATATGACTTGAGAGGCCGTTCATGTCTAATTTCTGAATAGGAAACTCGTATTTACAATAATTCTGATAGCACGTGAAGGCAGCATTAGTGCTTGAGCTCTTTAAAGTAGAATTGATTCTGATTGGCTGTCGTTCAACAGCTTAAACAACTTGTTGTGAAAGTGATTTCAGCAATATTGTTCCTCTGTTACATTACATAAAGTTGTGGTGTGGACACTGCTATCCTTGTCCTTGCAGTGAATGGGCCTTTAGACTCTTTAATGTCCTTGTGTTAAATGTGCTCTTGATCAAATTTAATGCCTGCAGCATGTAATATTAAAAATAACTGTTGTTTTTTGTTGTTGTTGTTTTCTGTGCAGCTCCCATTGCTTCTGTCCATAAGGAAAAACTGCAAAATCCTCTCCCAGAGTCTCGGAATTCACTGCCATCGTCTAAAATACATCGTGTCCTGGAAGGACACCCACCCCCTGAATCAGGTCTGCTTTATCGTCCGAGTAACATACAGCACTAAATAAACGTCATTTGTACTTTTGTGTCTGTGTAGATTTTCTCAAATTCTTCAAGTGTCACTGTGTATGTGTGTGAAGGTGCGATCTTACCCCTGGCTTTGGGTCTGATCATCAGCGTTCTGCTCTTACTGATGGTGGGCTGCAGGCTCTGGCTTGTACGACGCAGACTGAAGAAAGCTTTGCCTCTCACCACAGAAGAGTCTGATTACCTCATCAATGGCATGTATCTGTAGCACAACAGCCACCTGCCAATCAACCCTCCAATCTGCTGCACCCTTTGTGTGACTGTGTGTGTAGAGGACACATAAGTTGGCAAAAGAATCTAATGCACAGCTAGTCAACCCTGCTCCTGGGGCCAGGTGCACCAGCTGTATATGTAAATTACAGCCTAGTTTTTTTTTTTTTAAATTGCACCATTAAACTTGACGTTACATATAAAATAAATATTTCCTCCAACAAAGAATAATGCATTGAATAAAACGGCTAATTGATTGAATTGCATCAGTAAGCTAATGTTTTACCCAGCAGACTCCAACGCTTAATACATATAATGTTGGCATTTACAAAGAGAGAACATTATGTGCATAAATGAGTTTGAAGCTCTTCAACATGAACCCAGATCTAAACAGTGCACCTCAGTGTGCATCCCTCCATGTTGGAATCCAAATGGAATCAATCATAATAAATAAATCTAATTTTTTTAAAATAGTATTTATTTATTGCTTCATTTCAAATACAGCTTATTAATGTTATTTACATATAAAAACACCTGTTATGTTTATTTTCATGAGTAAGTATCATATTCCAGTGTCCTTTTTAACATTAGTTACGTGAAGTAAAAGAAGTTCAAGTAAAAGAATCAACCTTAACAAGCCAATTCACCGCATTCCAACACAATTCTGTTCACAAATTTGAAGGCTACTATTGGATTGAGGGTAAACATTACTTTACAGAGAGCTTACAACCTACCAGCTACATTCTGCCTTAAAAACAAATGGTGCAATTAGAATAAGTACAAAGTTACAAACTAGTTAGTAATTAATAAGCCCCAAGTGTGGACTTTATGTTCCACTTTAAGTAAGAACTTACAAATGACTGGTACAACCCTATAGAGCTACCATCCTCCAGTGCTAATCAAACATAGCTGGACCTAACCAGGGTGCTCAGAATTACTGGAAAATTACAGATGGGGGTGCTGGTGCAGGGTTAGAACTTAACTCTGCAGGAAGGTATTGTCGTTCTCCAAAAGCAGGGTTGACTATTACTGATCTATTGATTGATGGTAAGTGTTCATGCCATTAATATCCTCTTGAGTGCAACAACTATCTCTACTATATAGCATGCCGAATTAAGTGAATCTCAAATCATGCTATCCGGAAAATAACATTTCAAACATGTGAATGGACACTATTTCTGAGAAAATTGCATCTGTAAGTTATTTTGATAGCAGTTATGCAGATGTGTGTGACTGCAACAAAGGTTCCTGTGGTATAAAGATGCAGTTGTATGATTTGATAATATGTCTAAATACTGGCATACTGACTTAACGCATACTTAAGAGTATATACTTGTTTTTTGAAGTGATTGAATTTGAATTCAGCTTTATTTTTTTAATGAAGCATGATATACCACAAGCTTGCCTGATATTTTTTGACCTGGGAATTTGACCCTTTAATGAGAGTATTTTTCTGTTTATTTTGGGAGAATTTCTGAAAAAATTTGTGCTCAGCCTTAATAGGATAAACATTTAAACCATTTTGTTTCTGCATCCTTAAATGATCATATGCTTGACAGCATGTTCATTATGTTCATTAATAATCTCAGTCTAGGGAATACAGCTTTAGTTAATATAATTATTGGTGCCATTTTAAAAGTTGTAGATTACAACTTTAGAATTTTTTTTTATTATTGGCTCTGACAAAAATTCCTTGATTTAAAAATATATATATATATATGACCTTATATCCTAGAATATCTGGTTAGGGCAATGTTTTCAATGTGGTTTAATGGCTTACTGTGACATTAAATACTAGTCTGTATAATCAGTGTAATTGTACAAACAAGTTTTGAAACCTTATAATAGATTGTAAAATAGCACATTTAATAATCTTGGAGAAATGGTGTGCTTGCCATCAGATAATCTGAAGCATTACATGGGAACGATTTGGTCTTTTAACAGCTTTTGGCCAGCATGATCTAATGATAAGCTAGCTAAATTCTGTCCAATTAATCATCTAGCACAATTTTTAAAAGTAGATTTACCGAATTGAATCCATTTTGTGCATTTGAATATTGTTTCTAGGTCTTACATATATATCTTGATATAATTCCTCCATATTTTCTTAAACAAGTTTATGATGTAGTTGGTCCACAGCTCTTGTTTATGATAAATCACTGTTTAGAAACCGGTATTGTACCTGACTTATTCAAACGTGCAATAGTCCACCCCCTGCTTAAAAAACAGAACTTAGACCCCACAGTGTTAGCCAACTTTAGAACTATCTCAAATTTGCCATTTATCGCTAAGATTTTGGGAGAAAATGGTCCTACAGCAATTGCAGGGTTTTCTAGATGACATGATTTTTGAAATATTTCAATCCGGTTTTAAGAAACATCACTCTACTGAGAGTGCATTGTTGAAAGTTTTTAATTATATTTTAGTAACCTGCGATTCTGGCAACTATGCTGTGCTTGTGCTCCTAGATTTGACCGCTGCATTTGATACGGTCGATCGCGAAGTTCTTATTGCTCGGTTGGAGCAATGCGCAGGCATTAAGTAAGGGTAGTGCCTTAAATTGGTTTAAATCTTATTTTTCTAATCAAAGTTTTTCAGTTAATATTGGAGATAATTTTTCTAGTGCTGCTTCTTTATCATGTGGGGTTCCTCAGGGATCCATTTTGGCTCCCATTCTTTTTTTAATATACATGCTCCCACTTGGTTCTATCTTCAAGAAGTATGGGCTGTCATTCCATTGTTATGCTGATGACACCCAAGTTTATCTGCCCTTAAAACGTAATTCAGACGGTTTGGACACTCTCATGGCTTGCCTGTAAAGTCCTGGTTGTCTCGAAACGTTCTGAATTTTAATGAGAGTAAAACAGACATTATAGTCTTTGGTCCTTCAGATTCAATTCATAATCCCAAAGCAAATCTGGGTGGGCTGTCTTCATGTGTGAAGACATCGGTGAAAAACCTGGGTGTTGTCTTTGATGAGTCTCTGAAATTTGATAAGCAGATAAACTTTTTTCAGTTGCGAATGCTATCAAAAGTAAAGTCTTTTCTCTCCTTCAAACATTTTGAAAAAGTAATCCATTCCTTTATATCCTCCAGGCTGGATTACTGTAATTCTCTATATGTTGGGATTAGCCAATCAGCTCTGTCCCAATTACAGTTAGTTCAAAATGCAGCACCCAGACTGTTTACGGGTACTCGAAAACGGGACCACATCACTCCCAATTTTACGCTCTCTGCACTGGTTACCAGTGCGCCACAGAATTGATTTTAAAATTTTACTCATAGTGTACAAATCTCTGAATGGTATGGCCCCATTTTAGCTTTCTGGCCTATTGATTGAACATTTTCCCACCAGATCACTTCGGTCTTCCAAACAGAGACCCTTGTTGGTTATCCCTAGGTCGAAGTATAAGTGTAGAGGTGACCGTGCATTCTCTGTAGTTGCCCCCAGACTCTGGAATGAATTACCTATCACAATCAGACTTGCCCCCTCTGTATCTGCTTTTAAATCTATCTTAAAAACGTATTTGTTTGATAAGTCTTATAATCTGTATTAACACTTTCCTGTCTTACATTTTATTGTTTTTTATTACTTTGTGTATTTTTAAGTAAATGTGTTTTTGTGTGTTTTCATTTTTTATTTTGTTGTAAAGCACATTGGACAACCATGGGTTGTAATTAATGGTGCTATATAAATCAATTTGCCATTGCCATTACAGTACAGTACAATAGTTATTAGCATAAACATAAGTGAAAGTTTGAGCTATTGCTGGTGCTAGAAGATTTGAGAGACAGACTTCGAATTTGTAATGGTAAATGTTCAGACTGTCTTCTGTGTGCCAAATTTCATAACTATTCTGTGTACAGTTCTATGCCATAAATGTAACAAAATGTTAATTTGCATAAATAAAAAAAAGTAATAGATTTAATCAATTTTATGGTTATTGGATTACAAATAAAGGCACCAATAAATGGGACTAGATTTTCAAGCTGCTGCATGTTCAACAAATGCACCTTATTTTTAAACGGAATCCAGGCAGCCAATAGTGCATTACAATAATTACGTTTTAGTGAAAGTTAGGTTTCCCCCTAGATTTTACTGAAACAAATTTAGAAATGAAAGCGCAACCTAGCACATCACCAGAATTACTAAGAAATTAGTAATATTTCTCTTTTACTGTTCATGGTTTTTGATGATGAACATTTCTTGCCATGGGATCCGACTAGCTTCTAGAGAATTCACACCACAATATAGTCTGATTGTGCCCAACCTTTTGAAGCCAACAAAGATACAGAGGAATTGTTTTCTCCTCTTAATTAATAGATGATACATTTATGTAATTTGTTATTCTATGTCCAATTAAATGTTCAGCTGCTTTTAATTTGCACTGAACTTTTTTCTGACTCTATCAGAACAAACCTGTCCCCCATTTTTGCAATGTGAACAGTTGAGAACCACCAAAAAGAAGCATGTACAAGATGAATAAAGGTCAGGCTTTGTGGCACTCTTCCATTTCATCTGTGTTTGAACAGACTGCTCTTCATAGTGGTAGCGATCTGACAAGATTCTGTTAAAGGTATACTGAGAAGTGAAAACAAACCTAGGAGACTGACAGAGAAGCAATTTGGTTGCTCTATAGTTCAGACTGTGAGATTGTGTGAAAGAAGAGACCAGTGAATGAACAGATCATTGCTTAGCAGTGAGTTTATTTGTCAAAAGCCACATTTGTGCGTGCAGGCAACACACAAACATGCAGAGAACTGGCATTGAAAACCGCTTACAATCAAAATGACCACTGAAGGTTTAGCTCAATGCTGTGTATGCAAGTGTGGATCTGAGTGGAACTTTACTTGCTGCATGTTACACTCTTAAAAATAAAGGTGCTTCAAAAGGTTCTTCAAGCGATGCCATAGAAGAACCATTTTTTGGTTCCACAAAGAACCATTCAGTTAAAGGTTCTTTAAAGAACCATCTCTTGCTTATCTTTTTATAATCTGAAGAACCTTCTTTCACCACAAATAACCATTTGTCAAACAGAAAGGTTCTTCCGATGTTAAAGGTTCTTTATAGAACCATTTAGACAAAAAGGTTCTTCTATGGCATCGTGAAGCACCTTTATTTTTAAGAGAGTAGATAATATAGGCACGCTTATTTTGAGCAGTGCAGTGATGTGAAACACATTTCAAAGCGAGCAGTAATATCGCTTCACTTGTGCTCTAAACTTGTGACCCAACTCTGCTCATATCATTCCAAACCTGTATGATTTTCTTTTTTCTGGGAAATACACGAAATGTTCCAAGATTCTGTTTTCCAAATAAAGAAAGTGGATGATGATTTTTGCTGTCAAGCTCCAACGACACCATAAAAGTAGTCCATCCATACAACTCGTGCATTCTGTCTAATCTAAGGCTTTAGATTT
This sequence comes from Sinocyclocheilus anophthalmus, assembly GCA_018155175.1. NCBI lineage: Eukaryota > Metazoa > Chordata > Actinopteri > Cypriniformes > Cyprinidae > Sinocyclocheilus > Sinocyclocheilus anophthalmus. The sequence goes on from JADLZN010000181.1 coordinate 112,096, forward strand.
AATCTTCCCTTCGGCCATACAGTAGCTCTCAAATCTCATGTTTATCATACTTGCTGAGAACACGAGAACCAGTATTGTTTGGGTTCCACAACATCAAATCTAAAGGCGACGATTATTAATTTAACACAAACTTTTTAAAAGTTGATGATATAAAGCATCAAATTTCATCATGCGGAAAAGCATCTGTCGTGTTTCACAAAACAAAGAAAATAATATGAGGTTGGAGCAACATAGTGACAAAATTATTTTAGTATTCTTGAGTTGATTTCTAAAATTTCGATTTATACGCCATACACTATATTGCCAAAAGTATTGGGACACCCCCTTCTAATGAACAGGTTTGACTACTTTAGTAATTTCCATGAGTACAGATCTTAAAGTTTAAGCATATAATGGGAATTGTGTGCTTCTAATTTTATAGCAACAGTTTGGACAGGACCCTTTTCTATTCTAGCATGACAATGCCTCCGTGTATAAGACAAGGTTCAAAAATAAATAATTCAGTCAGTCAGTGTGGAAGAACTCAAGCGTAGCGTTAGTTCTGGCCGGTCACGTTAGTCAAGCTCGCATCAGCTGACTCTCAGCTGATCCCCATCTACCTAGAGGAATACGACACCTATCTAAGCATTCATATATAAGGTCCCTCAGTATTATCAGCAGTTTTCACATTGCTCAATAGCTAATTACCCTCCTCCATCCCCAGCTCCTCCTCTGTCAGTCAGGATTCAGCCTTCTGATTCTCCTTTGAATCAGACTAATTATAAAATGTGTACATAACATTATTGAACCTTAACAATATCTGCAATACATTTGTTAGTTCTGTTCTGTTTACTCTGGGGGGTTATCGCTGCTCTCCCTGCTCTCATCCATGCTAGGCTGCATGGATGCGCAGGGAGTTCTTGCCCAGAACGTAACCATACCGCCAATCCAAACTGTATGCTAATTGTCAATTATCTTTGATGATAGTGGTCCTGACAGAACTTGACTGGTCTGCAAAGCAGCTGACACCTCTGGTGTGACTTTAAATGCAGACCTTGAGTCAAAAACACATCACCAAACTCTGGCAACAAAGATGCATAAATAATTCATGTATTTAAAAATGGTATTTCCATCTCTGTTGCAACAGTTTTGTACTTGGCTCAAGGTCTGCATTCAATCATTTATTTTTGAACCTTGTCTTACACACAGAGGCATTGTCATGCTAGAATAGAAAAGGGTCCTGTCCAAACTGTTGCTATAAAATGAGAAGCACACAATTCCCATTATATGCTTAAACTTTAAGATCTGTACTCATGGAAATTACTAAAGTAGTCAAACCTGTTCATTAGAAGGGGGTGTCCCAATACTTTTGGCAATATAGTGTATAAACTATAGTTCAGACTGTAGAGTCTGTTTGAATACGCCTTGTAAAATACCCTAAACACACACACACCTGTTGCTGAATTGCTTGGCAACTGTAAACAGCCTAAAGTTATAGCTAATGGACTATATTACTTGCCTGGAGAAATGTTTTTATTATTACATTGGTATAATCATTAATTTTTATTAATAAAGATAGTTATTTATTTAGCATTGGAGTCTTTTATCATATTTCCGTTGCTGATGCTCTAAAAGCAATTATTAGACTCGGATCTGTGAAATACCTGATTGTGATTGGTTAATGGCAGCATTCTGTGGTTTGTACATATTTTTCTAATTATGCTAAAGAGAATAATTGACCATTGTCTCAGATAAACAATTTCTTCTATCATTCAGCACTCTTTCTTCGCACATATTAAAATGTTTTCAATTTTTCAATAATTCATGTTATTTACACGTTATTTATTTGGTTGGTAAGCATCCAGGAATAACAGATCTGCTTAGTGTTAGGGGTTCGGTTTGCTATAATGACCAGCTGATTGTACATTATCCCATACTGAGCCATTGAAACTGTGCTATACTGATTTTAAAGAGGATTGCTTTGCGTCAAACCGAAGAGCATCCCATAACCATGGTAAAATCATTGTAACACATGGCCTCTTGTGGCTTACTCTAGAATCCTCTGATAAAATTATCGAATGATAAGTGGTTTATTTTGCCTGGGCATCACATGCTTCAGCTGAAAACACAAGCCATTACTATGAACACGGATTTGTAGAGCCAAGACATCCCTACACATAATGTAGCAGTGAATTTTGTTTTAATCACAGGCTGGATTCAGCACAAAGCCCGGCCCCCGTGCTCTGTTTACATTACGCTGAGATGCATGAACAATCCAATTGACTGTAATACTGAAGTCATCACAAGAAATATGCACCTGCGCAAAATAACCCCCCCCCCCAAAAAAAAAAACTGCATTCACACAATTCTCAAACTGCAGGCATGAAAATCTAAGCACAAAGCCCTCTTCCACTTTTTAAATAAAAGAATCTGATCAATACATCCATCTGTCACGACCGTCAGACTGTCACAGGTAAGGAAATAGAGCATTTATACAAGATCTCCTCAGTGAAGTCCAGTTGTGTGTGTGTGTGTGTGTGTGTGTGCGCGCGCATATGGTGCGATGAGGATTGCCGGATCATCCTTTCAAGTTCATCCCTAAAAAAAAAAACAGAAAAATAAAGTTACTGTGAACATCAAAGATGCACAACAACAAGATGCTATCATACAAAACATCACGACTGACGTGCATACAGTGTAAACAAAACACATGCAACAATTAGTTTCAGCAATCTTAAAGGTATTAAAGGGATAGTTCACCCAAAAATGAAAATTAGCCCACAAATTACATGCCCCCGAGGCATCCTAGGTGTATATGACTTCTTTCTTTCCGGCGAATCCAATCGGATTTATATTTAAAAAATTGTCCTTGCTCTCCCAAGCTTTATAATGGCAGTGGGTGGGTGTTATTTTTCAACAGTCCAAAAGAAGTCCAATAAAGTGCATCCATCCATCCATAATAAAACATGCCTCACGCGGCTCCGGGGGGTGAATAAAGGCCTCCTGTAGCAAATCGATGTGTTTTTGTAAGAAAAATATCCATAATTAAAACATTATAAACACTTTTCTCTCACTTCCGCTGACTGTAGGCGGAAGCCGGGTGATTAGTGATGAGCGCGGACGTGATTGTTGTTTATAACATTTTAAATATGAATATTTTTCTTACAAAAATGCATTGATTCGCTACAGGAGGCCTTTGTTCACCCCCGGAGCCATGTGAGGCATGTTTTATTATGAATGGATGCACTTTATTTGACTTCTTTTGGACTGTTGAACAGAAACACCCGCCCACTGCCATTATAAAGCTTGGGAGAGCCAGGACAATTTTTAATATAACTCCGATTGGATTCGTCTGAAAGAAGAAAGTCGTGTACACCTAGGATGCCTTGAGGGTGAGTAAAACATGGGCAAATTTTCATTTTTGGGTGAACTAACCCTTATGTGCAATACAGGCTGGTTCAAACTGCATGCAATTGTTTTTCCAAATTGCACTGGTCTGCACTATGCCACTGATGAAAGAGGATTCAGATAGTGGACTCGATATCTGGTGTGATTATGTTGGTTGCTATAGACACAATGTAGGCGTCAACACGATGCCAAGATACTTTCTTCTACAAAAACAGACAGTAAATACTGCATTTAATGCAACAAAGAACACATTATTTTACACATTCACATCTACACACTAATGCTGCACACAAATTTTTTTTTTGCTGGAATTGACTCTGATCTGCCTTAAAAATCAGATTTGGGCTGCCAGTGTGAACAAAGCCATAATGCCAAGTCTAAATAGGTTTTGATGTCTTCATGCTTTCATGTCTCATCATTTAGAAAGCATTTTAGAGGGGGGGGGGGACTCAAGCCCATTCCAGCAGTTAATGGCAAACCAGAAATTTAAAACATTTTTTTTTTTGGTCAAATCAGGCTGGTGGGTTACAGTTAAAAAAAGACAAAAAAAACACTGTGCAGCTGTCCATCATGGTATGGTGCAGCAAAAAAGATGACAAGCAGCAAATGCAGCCTCTGTCTGCTCCGGACCACACCGTTTCACCTGTGCCCTAGGAGAGAGAGAGGGGACAGAGGACAGGAAGTCACTTCCACCTTGACCACTGCTTGTCTTTGTCTGTTAAAGGCACGTAAATCACGCCCATCAGTGGCTTCATTTTGGTACTGCCATCCTCCAATTTGTCATACTGCTCCAGCATCTGGTTCCCTCCTGCTGGCCCGACCGGCAGAATCAGACGCCCACCTGGCTTTAGCTGGTCCAGCAACTACAACACAAACAAACACACATACATGTGAAGATCCAGATACATGGTGAGTAAATGATGACAAAATTCTACTTTGTGAGTGAATTATTCCTTTAAAGATATGGCTTAAGATACAAATATGGCTAGGCATCAAAGTGTCTGTGTGATTCAAAGAAAACATACTGCTTGTGGCACTGTGGGAGCTGCGGCTCCGACATGTATGGCGTCAAAAGGTGCTTCGTCCTCATAGCCCATTCTTCCATCTCCAACTGCACACATACAGACAACATTACAGGATAACACAGCTGTTCTGTTCTATTCCTATGGCCTGTCTCTGAATGTAAATTTGTCTCAATATAATATTGAACCGTTCTGTACGACATCCACGGTTCAATACGCGCTTGTGAATTGTGGTTTTTCGGTTTTGCATTTAAATAATATCGGTGTGTTTTATTTCTCTCAGAATTGGCTGTTTGTGTGTCGGTGAGTTCACGTGCTGAAATGAGGAAACCCCTCCCCTCTTAAATTTGAAAAAGCAACACATGCCGAGTATCTTCCCTTGTAATGACATGCAATAATAAGACTTTCTAAACCTGTTGTCCAGCAAAAGAGAACATTATAACTTGGTTAGTGTTTATTGTCCTTAAATTTCATCATTCAAAAACATTTAACGTTTCATCTTCTTTTTATTCAGTTACAGCGATAGCGATGCCTTTATCCATATTAGGGATTTCCTGGAACGCCATAAGTGTTACTTCTATGATGCATATGTGGATTTTCTGCACGAGGGCGCCCTCTGGAGTCCAGTATGAATGAAACACACATTACATGCGTTTATAGCGCTCAATAATGGCCGATCCATCCTATTTTGGGTAAAAATTGGAAAAATAATTCCTTTCTCAAAAGAAATGTTAAACAGAAATATAAAAATCCATGCTTTGTCCAGTGTACAGAGGTTTACAGGAGTTTTTTGTTATTAATTTGTTGCAAAAAACACTCTGATCAAGCTATCAGAAACAAACCGAACCGAAAACCGTGGTTAAAAAAAGAGTTACGTATTGAAACGTGGAATAACTGTATTGTTGCATCCCTAATAAATGCATATAAATAGTATTGACTGTTGGCCAATCAAAATCAGCCAAAATTTTGCTGCATACCTAAAAAATGGATACACTATAAAACACAATTGTGAGAGACCAAAGATGGGTAAGCAGACCAACCATTGAGTTTGATTCTCCCTGAAGAGATCAAACTAGGATCGTCTTTCTTTACATTAGTTATAGAATCCTCCACAAGCTCCTTTATATGATCAATGCCAATCACCTTCCCCTTCGGCCCAACCTGTAAAACACCACAACACATCCACTGTAATGCACACACTCATCAAACTACTATGGAGGTCCAAACTGACAGAAGTAGGCTAAATTAGTGATTTTTCATTCAATGTAGCTCTGAATTAAAGGGATAGTTCACCCAAAAATCTGTACTCTGTACTAAAAAAATCTGTCATTAATCACTCACCCTCAAGTCGTTCCAAACCTGTAAGGCCTTTCGTTCATCTTCGGATATGTTGTTTATGTTCAGATCAAAACGTAAACAACATGTCCGCGTACATACATTGCATACGTTATTTATGCATGTGATACTCTCAAAAATGGCGCCAGGGTGACGCGGAGACGACGAATATGTCGAATAAAGTTGTTATTTTTGTTTTCTTTGCGCACAAAAAGTATTCTCATAGCTTCGTAAAATTACAGTTGAACCCCTGATGTCACATGGATTATTTTAACGATGTCCTTACTACGTTTCTGGACCTTGATCGTGTTAGGATCCTTGCTGTCTATGGGAGGGTCAGAGAGCTCTCGGAATTCATCAAAAATATCTTCATTTGTGTTCCGAAGATGAACGAAGGTCTTACAGGTTTGGAAAGACACGGGGGTGAGTAATTAATGACAGAATTTTCATTTTTGGGTGAACTATCCCTTTAACTTAATTCAACATCCATATGCAATCATTTATTTTTACTTGAATTTATTTGAATTGATTTTTTTTTCCACTGCAGGAACTACATTTCAGAAACTACAAAGGAACTACTAATTTTTTGCATATAAAAACTTGGAGGTGCTGTAGCCTGTGATTGGTTGGATGGTTGGATGCTGAACAAACCAAAGAAAAGAAGAGTTCAGCTTCCATATGTAAACAGACCTGTTCTAGCTGTTACTCAGGGGATTGGGCTAATTTTATACCACTAAATATGGAGAGGCATTCCGACAAGTGGACAAACAGCTAGGTACAAGCCTTATTAAGCATTTGCTCAATGGAGTAAATCCACAGAGATTAGGTCATCAGTGCGATGACTGTGGTTTCAGCAACTGTCTTTTTAACTGAATAAGTTAAGCTGAACATTGACAATCTTTTTAAGTGTTTTTTAGGTACTAGCATCACAGATGCTAAAAAGATGAATGGTTTGAGTTTTACCCTTTGTGTGTACGTTTATTTATGGTGTGCTAAAGGTGCAATGATTGTCTGACAAATTTAGTTTATTGTTGCTTGTACAACTATTATAATAAAGCCAAGAAAGTACCAATCAATTTTGTACTTGTTTTTGCTAATGTATCATGTGCAGAAACAATGTCAGAAAAAAAAAACATGGTTAACACATTTTATGGCTCAGTACTATGTTACCACAGACATTGTCCAACCCCACTCTATTCATTTGACTTGTGCAGCTCTTAAAATGGGTCATAAATTGGCTTAAATGTATTTAAAAAAATTCTGCAGATACCCTGTAAATAGTGAAATAAAATTCCTTCCTTCATATTTGTTGATATTATTGAAAATATTTTTGATTGACATTTAAACTCCTATCTGATTTTCTATATTTAAAAAAAAATGACTTTTTTTATTTGGGCTAGTTAAATTAATTTTCGGGCTACCAAAATCTGAAGAGTACCTGCCGGAAGGGCTACCAGGGATTTAGACATTTTGCAAGCCCTGAGTATTGTTCCTGCCACCGCCGCCGCCATGTTGTGAGACACTGTTTTTTTTTTGGTTGTTTTTTTTTTTTGTGGTGTGAAAGCGAAACTACGGTACATTCTATTTTATTAGGTGGCCTTAACTACTATGTAATTACATTTTAATTAATAATTTGGTACAAAGCACTTATTGTGTAAAACATGTTTTACATTGTACTTATATTTTAAAAATGCCTGCATGTAATTACATCTGTAATTATATTTATAATTACACTGTTGACCCATCCCTAACACTTTAACCCACCCTTAATCCTACCCAAACCACCAAAACCTGTCCTTAACCTTACACGTATATCTCCTCAATAGCAGCAAAAGTGTTTTGCAAAACAATATGAACACAATAAATACATTGTACTTATTTTTTGATGTAAGTAACATAGTAGTTAAGGCCACTTAATATAAAGAGGGGACCAAAACTACTTTGTTTTGCCATCCAAAAGAGGACACGACTAGAAATCAGTGGGTAAGTTGTATTTACAACAACTGTTCCAGAACACTTCTACCCAAATATTCAGATATGTGCAGAGTATTTTATGGAGGACTGTTTCCTGATCCTGGGAGAGTAGCCTACAATGAGTCTGTGCACAAAGGCTGTTTCTATAAAGTGGGGCAGATCCTCGCAAATGTCCAACTTTGCAAGGACAGTCTGGCGCTTCTGACTCACAGCCTGTAAGTACGTTTTTTTTATATTTAAAGAATTTGCCACTGATGATTCAAACGTGAGTTTTGAGCAGTGTAGAGTAGCGCTTGTGTTTGTCATTTCTCCGATCACAAATGCAGACAAGGTTTTATGTTTACGCGGATGCCGATGAAACGCCCCAACGCAGCACGTAAAAAAGGCAGTATAAGTCATTATAATCAGTAATTATGTCTCCACTGGATGCAACAAATGCCTCGTTTATAATGGGTTTTACTGGTTTTGTCTCATCGCTCCGGCCGTGACACGGCATCACAGTATGGTGAGGGGCGTAACATTTCCGTCTCACGCTTGAGGTATTCGGCCAATCACAACACACTGGATAGCTGGCCAATCACAGCACACCTCGCTTTTCAGACCAATGAGCTTTTTAAAAATCAACGTTTTTCAGGAGGCGGGGCATAGAGGAGAAACAATAATGTACAGTTTGTGGAAAATAATGTGTTTTTTTTACCGTAAAACCGGCATAAACACATTGCATTACACCAAATACACAACATAATGTTCTTTTTAGCAGCATCATATGACCCCTTTAAAAACTAGTTTGATTAACTATCAGTTGAACAAGTGTCATACTTGTCTTACTGTCTTACCAACTGATCAGTTTTACTTTTTGGATTCAAGTTAGACCAATCTACCTTTTCATGTAACTGACTTTAAAAAGTTATGACAAGTCTTGAAGAATAAACAAAAATCAGATGACTAACTTTTAAGTTCAGCAGTTTAGCAACTGCCACAGGGCTAAATTCTGTGAAAACTGAAAAAATTTAGGTCTGCCCACATGTTCATTTATATTTGCTCCTCCGTATCAGACACACTGTTTAACTGTTCTAACGTACAACAGTAATTCATACGTCATAACTGTTTGCATGCCATTGCTCTACATTTAATACGATAGAACTGTGAAAATCCTTAGCAATCCCATGTTTGCGACTGGCAGTGAAGAGACTCACCATTCTGGCAAAGCAGACGGACAGGATTCCGGAGCCTGACCCCACATCCAGAGCCTTCGCTCCTTCATACAGGTGATCATGGAGGAGCTCTAGAGCATACGCGTGCTACAGCACACAGATGAGCGTTCATCAGCGCCTACCTCAAACAGGCCAGTAACTGCTATCCCAAATGCTGCTAAAGCAGTTTTAACTTACCATATGTGGTGCACTGATTGTTGCTTGGTAACCTGCACAAAATTACAAAAAAAAGACTTTCATCCCAAAGAGAAAACACAACAACAGAATCACCAGAATTCGGCATTGTGTCTAACATTGTGTCTACATTGGAACCAGAAGAAATCACTTTGCTTTGCTATCGCCTTAAAGGGGTCATATGATGCGATTTCAAGTTTTCCTTTCTCTTTGGAGTGTTACAAGCTCTTGGTGCATAAAGAAGATCTGTAAAGTTGCAAAGACTCAAATCCAAAGAGATATTCTTTATAAAAGAGTCAGCCACACCAACCTAAAATGGCACGTCTAACATGCCCCCACGTCTACGTCACGATGTGGGAAGATTTGCATTTAGCCGCCCAAATGTTCACGCAAAGAAAGAAGGCGTAACTTTTATTCTCGCTGTAGTATTGTTGCTGCCGCCGCCATGTCGAGACGCTTTGTGTTTTGTTGTGAAAGCGAAACTACTTTGTTTGGGCTTCCAAAAGAGAATGATATCTGTTTTGTCATGCCTGGAGCTGATCCCTGCTGGTCGCTGAGGAAATACATCAACTTTGCGCTGTGGATCGCCGGATCGGCTTTCACCGTGGACGAAGCGGAGTCCAGCCCGGGGTCGTCACATGTGGTTGCCGCAAACCCACTGGACACTCCTTTGTCGAATCCGCCAGCCACGCCGGTCTCAAACCCGCTCACCTCTGCTCACTCAAGCCTGCCGTGTGTGACGCTGTGTTTCGTTGTGAAAGCGAAACTACTTTGTTGGTCTTCCAAAAGAGGACACGGAACTCTCTAGAAATCAGTGGGTACGTTGTATTTACAACACTGTTCCAGAAACAGTTCAACCCAAATTATTCAGATGTGTGCAGCGAATTTTATAGAGGACTGTCTCCTGATCCTGGGAGAGTAGACTACAATGCCGGCTGTTCTGACTCACAGATTGTAAGTACGTTTTCATTTAAAGGATTTGTCACTGACGATTCAAACGTGAGTTTTGAGCAGTGTAGAGTAGCACTTGTTGTTCGTCATTTCTCCGATCACAAACGCAGACATTGTTTTATGTTTACGCGGAGCAATGCAACGTAATCATCACAGTATGGTGAGGGGCGTAACATTTCCGTCACACGCTTGAGGTATTCGGCCAATCACAACACACTGGATAGCTGGCCAATCACAACACACCTCGCTTTTCAGTCGATGAGCTTTGTAAAAATCGACATGTTTCAGAAAGGCGGGGCATAAAGGAGAAATAATAATGTACAGTATGTGGAAAATAATGTGTTTTTTGAACCTTAAACCGCATAAACATTTCATTACACCAAATACACAAAATAATGATCTTTTTAGCAGCATCATATGACCCCTTTAAAGATGTCTACACTGGATAGAAGAGGGAGTACGTGAGCAGTTCGAGACTATTCCAATTAATTAATCAAATCCTTTTGTTTCAGACAGACAGGGAAAATAAAGTGGCTGGTGTAGCCGTGCAGAGCAGGAAAAACAGAAACCAGGAATTTTGTGTCACTAAGCTTTGGCCACATTAGACACCTGCATTGTGGAAACAAATTAATAACTCTGGACTGGAGCTTACCTATAGATTGTGGCGAGTCCATGTATGGGTTACATCTGGAAAAGTGGGCACGGTCTGTGGCCAACATAACTTCATACACGCGGTCTGATTTAATGATCCCATTTTCTGGACAAAACACACAAACGCATTCAAACTGATGGCTTAATACCATGGTAATATACATACAATACATTAAATATATAATGTACACACTTTTCTAATATCAGTTCCAAGAGAACCGTTACTGGGAACCCTATTTGCAGCTTCACAACACTTGTTCATTGTATGAAAAAGAGCAGTGTGAATATTCTTCAAAATACCGCCTTTTGTGCTCTAAAGAAGAAAGTTCTTAATCTGTTTCTGTTTTGTCAGTCAATCATTCATTTACATCTATGCATTTGGCAGACAGTTTATCCAAATGCATTTGTCTTATCAGTTCTTGCTTTCCTTGGGAATCGCTAGTGCCAGCTCTACTTACTGAGCCACAAAATACAGTATTAATTAATAATATATATATATAATATATATATATAATAGTAGTATATAATTATTAGGGCTGCCCCTATTAGTCGACTAACCGTTTTAGGCTGACCAAAATTTTTTAGTCGCAGAAAAAAAATCCACATTGGCAAAGTCACACAGATAGCTGATCTATGGTAGCTAATACAGTACATCCGGCAGGACAGCCAAACGCTCGCCTATCAATCATCCACCACAAACATGGCTCTTATCATCTGAAATATGAAGTATTAGCAATTTACATGGCGCTCATCTAATGTTAACTAGAGAACTATGCGCTATATCTGTGTGGAAATGAACAGTAGCTCACTGTAGGACAGAGGAGGCGATAACTTGCTCTTACAACTTAGGCTACTCCTTAATTTTTGTCATCCAGATTAAGAGTAATAGGCTACATATTTCAATCTGTAAAGGGACTCCATGTTTATTTGTGTGCACTCACAATAACAACAAAACATGGCACTTTTGTAAAATAATGAAAGCATTCATGATGCGCTTTCTGTCGTCTTGGTCTCTGTGAACTTGAGTGCGAAACTCTGTGTATCTTTGCCTTACAGACATTAAAAATGTATCTATTGAGAGTGAAATGTCTACTTTCAAATGGAAAACAAATATTCTCAGTTTATGTAATCCGTGTGAAACATGCACAGGCGCATCACTACTGCGGAGAGTCAGTGTCACCGACTTCATCTCTTAAACCAAACAAAGAAAGCACTTGTTTATCAGTGAATTATTACAATTTTAATGCAGCCTCCTTACTGTTTTTCCCTGACACATTCATAATCATTACTTCTGCCGGTGCGCTGTGGCACGCTTTATGCGTGTGCATGAGCGCTTATTAGGCTTTGTAGGCAATTTAAAGGGGTCATATGATGAGATTTAAATTTTTTTAATTACTCAAGTGCGACTTAGCGACTAATGCTTATAATGGACACGACTATAGTCGACCAGAAAAATCTACTCGAGGACCGCACTAATATAAAATATATATATATATAGTAGTGCTGTTAATTTTTCCAAGTTTAACAGCGTTAAAACAGCGTTTTATTTCAGACAGACAGGGAATACATACATAGCTATATATTAGGTGTGTAACGGTACACGTATTTGCACCGGAAATTTCTGGCACAGGTCTTTCGGTTCGGTACGCATGTGTACCAAACAAATTGTTCAATTTTTCAGGAAATTCAGACAATAAATGCAGTTTTGGTGCTCTTTGATGTGGCGCGACATATCGCCGTATAAACGCCTCAGTTCTAACAGCAGCGCGGAGTGAGCGTGATCGTCCCTTCCTCTTTATTACTAGTTTTACACAAAATAAACATGAATGAACATCATGTAATCACTCAATTAGTGTTTCAACCGTGGAAAGATGTCATTAAAACAGCTTGTAAACAAAAGGTCACGTATCATTTCATTTACCTCAGACTAGCCATGAGTGTAGACCTACAGCTTGTCATCTGCTAGAAAAAGTCTAGTGAAGAGCATTTTGCAAAATATTATACTATACTTCATTATATTTACTTTACCTGTTAGTGATGTCTTAATTATTTAATGTATGTGTTTAAATAAATATTTTATGAAACAAGTTTTGACTCTGTAAATTATTATTTCAACAACAAATAGAAATTGTATAATTTAGATGTTTGCATGTTCGCGAACTATTTTTTAATTTGAGTGTTCATTATAGTTAAAAATAAATAGTTAAAGAGCAATTTGTTCAGTAAACCATTGTTAAATTAAAAAAAATATATATATATATTTTTTGTTCGCTGCTTACCGAAACCATACCGAACCGTGACGGCAAAACCGAGGTACGTACCAAACCGTCGTGTTTGTGTACCATTTACACCCCTAATATATATATACTGTATATATATTAGGGATGCTCGGATCGATCGGTATCGGCCGATAATCACATTTTATGACTCACTAACTTGGCCGATCTCATGAACCGATCGCAATTTGATGACTTCAACGCGTGACGACGTACATGAAGCGTGGGGACATGAATGATTTGGCGCTGCAGTCATGTCATGGCTGGTGTGGAAATGCTATGACGTTTCGAGAAACAATTAAAAATTTGCTATTTGTCGTGTGTTTTACATGATGATATGATGAATAACATGATAATGATGTAGTTTTGGATTTTGTTTTCCCTTAATAATAAAAACCTTCATTTAAAAACTGCATCTTATCTTTTACTAATATTTAAATTAGATTGATGATCTGAAACATTAAAGTGTGACAAACATGTAAAAAAATAAGAAATCAGGAAGGGGGCCAACACTTTTTCACACCACTGTATATAAACAGAATATATATACATAAACACATTTTTTGCAATGATCACTCAAATGTGGTGATCAAACACTTATAATGGTGACAGAGATATGTAAGGGCATTTAACAATTTAACAATAAACTTGCGATGAGTGCGATGCACAAAGTAACGGGGTGTTAGTTGTAACACACGTGGTTTGAATATTTATTTTACCATAGTAACATTTAAATTCTGGCTTAAGTACATTTTTCATCTCAGTTTTTATTATTCATTTAAAATGAGACCAAATTGCATATTTTAATCTCCATCTGTTATTATCATAAATATATATATATATATTTAAACAAAATATTTTAGTGTTGTCTTCGTATATTTTTTCATTGGGATCAGATAATTTTAAGCTGTCATATGTCAAGTTACAACGGCCCTCAGTGTTACAATGTGTTCCACAACGGGGAATGTTGTCACATTTCACCTTCCATTTTTTGAGGGTTAAATAAAGGAAAAGTGTATCCACATGTAAATATGAAACAAAGCGACATAATTTGTACGAGACAAGGTGTAAACATTACCTGGATAAAAAAAAATTATAATCGAACCCCATGTGGATTTACAACAACTGAGAAAGCAAAGTGTTACTTGTGCCACGCTCTCCCCTACTCTGTATAATACAATATAAATCACGGTCTCGTGCCACTTTACTGCCCTTTGAATGGAACTGTATGGGTTCCCTTGAAATGGAATCATGGCGGAAATTTCATTGTGAAGGTCCAATTCGCAGGCGCACTTCATGGTCGAATAAGACAACGCTGTGAATGGCTGCCTGAACAAGAAAACCGCATACTGAGGGAAAGTGTTGGCTGGTGTCACTTTCTCGCAAACGTGGTGGTGGATCTCCACCAAATTCGGGGGATTCTTCAGCTCGAGGAGCCCTCTCGAACGCCACCCTCCGAGCATCGGCAGCCCCCCGGGATCGCTAGATCTGTCGGCGCCGGACCGCGAGTTTAACCACCCGTAACTCCCGAACCCACGCTATCCACGCGGGGGTGGTCTCATTCAAAAGAGGGCCTCAAGACGTACACTCGATTCGCTTTCGAGAGGGTTCCTTGAACTGAAGGGATCCCCCGAATTTGGTGCAGATTCTCCGTTGCATGGTTTGCCAGACTAAGCTTTAAAGGTTTCATACCAGGTCCAGTAGCAAACAATGGAGTGCGCTTTGCTGGACAAACTAAGTAATTACACCTTTTCAAGCATTATTGCGTTATATGTTCTGTAAAAAAAAATGTCATATCGGCGGCATATTCGCCGATACCGATATATCGGCGACAGGCTCATATCGGCCGATAATATCGACAAAACGATATATCGGTCGGGCTCTAATTATTATTATTAATATTATCAGGCAACCCAAATCTGTTTCTTGATTTGAAACAATGTAACTCCTTAGAACATGCAGAAACTAAAATTTTGTTAAGGAAAATGAATGGCCTGGTTTCTACAACTTTCACTGTGGAGCAAAAATCTGGCTTTAAACTTGAAAGAAATAAAGATTTGACATTTATCATGATAATTATCGTTATCGACTGATATGAAAAATAGTATCGTGATAATTTTTTTGGCCATATCGCCCAGCCCTACTGCTAGCTTAAACTTGTAACTTGTCCTACCAACGGAAGTCCGTCGTTTCTCACTTAGTGATGTAAATCAACAGTGGCAATAACACACGAGGCATTTCCAACATCTCTCACATCATTAAACACTCGTGGACGTTGGCTAGTAATCCATCTAAAAGAGAATTCGGACCATCAGTCATAATCTGGACCTATTAGTAATTCGTCAATATCTATGAGTGCTAGATCCTCTTGGAGAATTTGCAAGTAGACAACTGCTTGTTTACTTCTGTAGCCCAAAGTGACTAAGCACAAACTGCATGGTACAACCAAGAGTCACACATGTCCCAGCACACAATGGTGAGAGAGAAACGACTGACTTGGTAGGACAAGTTACAAGTTTAAGCTAGCAGTTTGTTCAAATCACTAACCCTAAGTATCAGGAACAGTAACAGTGATACTTGTCTTAGCAAGCACCACTAAATATAGCACACTGACCACTTGACCTCAGAATAAAGCCAGGAGTTCAGGAGGATGGGTTACATGCCAGACGAGTATTATTGGTCTCTCTGGCCAATGGTCAACTGTTGTTTAAAAAAACAGCTAATTTTATTAATAGATACATTCTCCAGGTAAGCCAAAAGCATAATTAAATTTTTTTTATAATAATTCAATATTAGCTAGACATCAATTTCACTGTGTGGCTAATGTTCGCAGCATTAATAATATCAAGGCTCAAAATACTAAACTATTTTAGCATGTGTGTTTGGCTCAGTGTTATTTTATTTAGGATTACTGATAAACTACTGTCATTCTATTTGTATTATTTGTATTTGTTATTTAAATTTTAGTTAAATTATGTCTGAATTTATTATGTCTGTATAGGTTTTTTATTAAGTTTTAGTTTTCTTTAATTTGAGTTATTTCAGTACTTCCACATAAAAAATGGAAATGAAATAATATATATATATTGAATGTATTTAAATATATGTACAGTGTGTGTGTATGGTTGTACTAAAAATATGCAGTTGTTTTGTGGTGTTTTGGCTTAGTGTTATGTTAGAATCATATTATACGGCAGACCTTTTGCTCTTTTACTATTTGTGTATGTTTTTAGCTTTATTTTTGTTTTCATTTAAATGTTTTAGCTTTGAAATGTTGTATGCATTTGTCATTTTTATTTAATTTCTTTATTTTCTTAATGTGTGTGTATATATATAGTATTTATAGAGTTTTAGCTTTTAGTTATAATTACTTTTTCTTATTTGTAAGTCACTTTGGATAAAAGCGTCTGCTAATGACTAAAAGTTAAAGTCAAAAGCATAAAAACAATATATATTTTGCCAATATTAGCTAGGAACCATCGACCTTCATGTGGGCTCATGCATTAATAATAATATCAAGCGCCAAACCACTAAAAACGGCAGAAGCATGCGGTCCAGCATGAAGTCCATCAGCAGCAACATGGTGTGCCACGCCACTGAAAGCTCACACTAAACCTGCACACACGCCCCCTGAACAGCTCACACTAAACCTGCACACACGCCCACTGAACAGCTCACACTAAACCTGCACACACGACCACTGAACAGCTCACACTAAACCTGCACACACGACCACTGAACAGCTCACACTAAACCTGCACACACGACCACTGAACAGCTCACACTAAACCTGCACAGCTCACACTAAACCTGAACAGCTCACACTAAACCTGCACACACGACCACTGAACAGCTCACACTAAACCTGCACACACGACCACTGAACAGCTCACACTAAACCTGCACACACGACCACTGAACAGCTCACACTAAACCTGCACACACGACCACTGAACAGCTCACACTAAACCTGCACACACGACCACTGAACAGCTCACACTAAACCTGCACACACGACCACTGAACAGCTCACACTAAACCTGCACACACGACCACTGAACAGCTCACACTAAACCTGCACACACGCCCACTGAACAGCTCACACTAAACCTGCACACACGCCCACTGAACAGCTCACACTAAACCTGCACAGCTCACACCAAACCTGCACACACGCCCACTGAACAGCCCACACTAAACCTGCACACACGCCCACAGCTCACACTAAACCTGCACACACCCCCACTGAACAGCTCACACTAAACCTGCACACACCCCCACTGAACAGCTCACACTAAACCTGCACACACCCCCACTGAACAGCTCACACTAAACCTGCACACACCCCCACTGAACAGCTCACACTAAACCTGCACACACCCCCACTGAACAGCTCACACTAAACCTGCACACACCCCCACTGAACAGCTCACACTAAACCTGCACACACCCCCACTGAACAGCTCACACTAAACCTGCACACACCCCCACTGAACAGCTCACACTAAACCTGCACACACCCCCACTGAACAGCTCACACTAAACCTGCACACACGCCCACTGAACAGCTCACACCAAACCTGCACACACGCCCACTGAACAGCTCACACGCCCACTGAACAGCTCACACTAAACCTGCACACACGCCCACTGAACAGCTCACATTAAACCTGCACAACCGCCCACTGAACAGCAAACTAAACCTGCACACACGCCCCCCACTGAACAGATCACATAAACTGCACAGCTCACACTAAACCTGCACACACGCCCACAGCTCACACTAAACCTGCACACACGCCCACTGAACAGCTCACACTAAACCTGCACACACGCCAACTGCTCACACATAAACATGCCACACCACGCCCACTGAACAGCCTCACACTAAACCTGACACACGCCAGAACAGCTCACGCTAAACCTGCACACACGCCCACTGAACAGCCCACACTAAACCTGCACACACGCCCACAGCTCACACTAAACCTGCACACACCCCCACTGAACAGCTCACACTAAACCTGCACACACCCCCACTGAACAGCTCACACTAAACCTGCACACACCCCCACTGAACAGCTCACACTAAACCTGCACACACCCCCACTGAACAGCTCACACTAAACCTGCACACACCCCCACTGAACAGCTCACACTAAACCTGCACACACCCCCACTGAACAGCTCACACTAAACCTGCACACACCCCCACTGAACAGCTCACACTAAACCTGCACACACCCCCACTGAACAGCTCACACTAAACCTGCACACACCCCCACTGAACAGCTCACACTAAACCTGCACAGCTCACACTAAACCTGCACACACGCCCACAGCTCACACTAAAAGCACAGCTCACAACTAAAACCTGAACAGCGCCACTAAACCTGCACACACGCCACTTGAAAAGCTCACACTAAACTGCACAACACGCCCAATCTGAACGCGCACAATAAACGGCACAAAAACCCACCTGAAAGCTCACCACTAAACTGCACCACGCCCACTGAACAGCTCACACTAAACCTGCACACACGACCACTGAACAGCTCACACTAAACCTGCACACACGACCACTGAACAGCTCACACTAAACCTGCACACACGACCACTGAACAGCTCACACTAAACCTGCACACACGACCACTGAACAGCTCACACTAAACCTGCACACACGACCACTGAACAGCTCACACTAAACCTGCACACACGACCACTGAACAGCTCACACTAAACCTGCACACACGACCACTGAACAGCTCACACTAAACCTGCACACACGACCACTGAACAGCTCACACTAAACCTGCACACACGACCACTGAACAGCTCACACTAAACCTGCACACACGACCACTGAACAGCTCACACTAAACCTGCACACACGACCACTGAACAGCTCACACTAAACCTGCACACACGACCACTGAACAGCTCACACTAAACCTGCACACACGACCACTGAACAGCTCACACTAAACCTGCACACACGACCACTGAACAGCTCACACTAAACCTGCACACACGACCACTGAACAGCTCACACTAAACCTGCACACACGACCACTGAACAGCTCACACTAAACCTGCACACACGCCCACAGCTCACACTAAACCTGCACACACCCCCACTGAACAGCTCACACTAAACCTGCACAGCTTTTTTTTTTTTTCCACACTAAACCTGCACACACGCCCACTGAACAGCTCACACTAAACCTGCACACACCCCCACTGAACAGCTCACACTAAACCTGCACACACCCCCACTGAACAGCTCACACTAAACCTGCACACACCCCCACTGAACAGCTCACACTAAACCTGCACACACCCCCACTGAACAGCTCACACTAAACCTGCACACACGCCCACTGAACAGCTCACACTAAACCTGCACACACGCCCACTGAACAGCTCACACTAAACCTGCACAGCTCACACTAAACCTGCACACACGCCCACTGAACAGCTCACACTAAACCTGCACACACGCCCACTGAACAGCTCACACTAAACCTGCACACACGACCACTGAACAGCTCACACTAAACCTGCACACACGCCCACTGCACAGCTCACACTAAACCTGCACCCACGCCCACTGAACAGCTCACACTAAACCTGCACACACGACCACTGAACAGCTCACACTAAACCTGCACACACCCCCACTGAACAGCTCACACTAAACCTGCACACACGCCCACTGAACAGCTCACATTAAACCTGCACACACGCCCACTGAACAGCTCACACGCCCACTGAACAGCTCACACTAAACCTGCACACACCCCCACTGAACAGCTCACACTAAACCTGCACACACCCCCACTGAACAGCTCACACTAAACCTGCACACACCCCCACTGAACAGCTCACACTAAACCTGCACACACCCCCACTGAACAGCTCACACTAAACCTGCACACACCCCCACTGAACAGCTCACACTAAACCTGCACACACCCCCACTGAACAGCTCACACTAAACCTGCACACACCCCCACTGAACAGCTCACACTAAACCTGCACACACGACCACTGAACAGCTCACACTAAACCTGCACACACCCCCACTGAACAGCTCACACTAAACCTGCACACACGCCCACTGAACAGCTCACACGCCCACTGAACAGCTCACACTAAACCTGCACAGCTCACACTAAACCTGCACACACGCCCACTGAACAGCTCACACTAAACCTGCACACACCCCCACTGAACAGCTCACACTAAACCTGCACACACCCCCACTGAACAGCTCACACTAAACCTGCACACACCCCCACTGAACAGCTCACACTAAACCTGCACACACCCCCACTGAACAGCTCACACTAAACCTGCACACACCCCCACTGAACAGCTCACACTAAACCTGCACACACCCCCACTGAACAGCTCACACTAAACCTGCACACACCCCCACTGAACAGCTCACACTAAACCTGCACACACGCCCACTGAACAGCTCACACTAAACCTGCACACACGCCCCCTGAACAGCTCACACTAAACCTGCACACACGCCCACTGAACAGCTCACACTAAACCTGCACACACGCCCACTGAACAGCTCACACTAAACCTGCACACACGCCCACTGAACAGCTCACACTAAACCTGCACACACGACCACTGAACAGCTCACACTAAACCTGCACACACCCCCACTGAACAGCTCACACTAAACCTGCACACACCCCCACTGAACAGCTCACACTAAACCTGCACACACCCCCACTGAACAGCTCACACTAAACCTGCACACACCCCCACTGAACAGCTCACACTAAACCTGCACACACCCCCACTGAACAGCTCACACTAAACCTGCACACACCCCCACTGAACAGCTCACACTAAACCTGCACACACCCCCACTGAACAGCTCACACTAAACCTGCACACACCCCCACTGAACAGCTCACACTAAACCTGCACACACCCCCACTGAACAGCTCACACTAAACCTGCACACACCCCCACTGAACAGCTCACACTAAACCTGCACACACCCCCACTGAACAGCTCACACTAAACCTGCACACACCCCCACTGAACAGCTCACACTAAACCTGCACACACCCCCACTGAACAGCTCACACTAAACCTGCACACACCCCCACTGAACAGCTCACACTAAACCTGCACACACCCCCACTGAACAGCTCACACTAAACCTGCACACACCCCCACTGAACAGCTCACACTAAACCTGCACACACCCCCACTGAACAGCTCACACTAAACCTGCACACACCCCCACTGAACAGCTCACACTAAACCTGCACACACCCCCACTGAACAGCTCACACTAAACCTGCACACACCCCCACTGAACAGCTCACACTAAACCTGCACACACGCCCACTGAACAGCTCACACTAAACCTGCACAGCTCACACTAAACCTGCACACACGCCCCCTGAACAGCTCACACTAAACCTGCACACACCCCCACTGAACAGCTCACACTAAACCTGCACACACCCCCACTGAACAGCTCACACTAAACCTGCACACACCCCCACTGAACAGCTCACACTAAACCTGCACACACGACCACTGAACAGCTCACACTAAACCTGCACACACGACCACTGAACAGCTCACACTAAACCTGCACACACGCCCACTGAACAGCTCACACTAAACCTGCACACACCCCCACTGAACAGCTCACACTAAACCTGCACACACCCCCACTGAACAGCTCACACTAAACCTGCACACACGCCCACTGAACAGCTCACATTAAACCTGCACACACGCCCACTGAACAGCCCACACTAAACCTGCACACACGCCCACAGCTCACACTAAACCTGCACACACCCCCACTGAACAGCTCACACTAAACCTGCACACACCCCCACTGAACAGCTCACACTAAACCTGCACACACCCCCACTGAACAGCTCACACTAAACCTGCACACACCCCCACTGAACAGCTCACACTAAACCTGCACACACGCCCACTGAACAGCTCACACTAAACCTGCACACACCCCCACTGAACAGCTCACACTAAACCTGCACACACCCCCACTGAACAGCTCACACTAAACCTGCACACACCCCCACTGAACAGCTCACACTAAACCTGCACACACGACCATTGAACAACTGCACGTTTTAACAGATTAAAAACAAATCGGCGCTAGTAAAATGTACCTAATCTTTACGGTATACTGAGGAACGCTAAACAGGTGCTGCTGTGTCATGCAACTGACCAAACCAATCAGGTTGGTCAGTCAAACCAATACAAAATGTAACCGAAGTGAGACATATATATATAGATAGATAGATATATTCTATATATATTATATAATAGAAATTATATGCAGACGCAGAGAGAGATGATGAGAACACGCGGTTTCCCCCCAGCGCACTGTCAACGCCGATGCTAGCTCACAGACGCGCACTCAGCGATCGTAAAAAAACCAGGTTCCTTACGCGCTGCAGTGTAGCAAGACTGACACACAGCACGGGTTAAACTCACTGCGGAGGTTGTTGACGAGCTCCGCGTGGCTCGCTCCTCCGGATTTCCAGGCCATTATTAAACACACTCCGCGGATCAGGTAGAGTCAGAGTGCGGCTGTCAGCGCCGCGCATGCGCACACCGCTCTCCCGACGAGCGTCAGCACGTCCAGCGCGGATACGTCACCAGCACGCTGATCAGTGCTGCGTTCAGCTCCGACAAAACGGTGCAAAACGTTTTTAAACGGAAACGGAGGTGGGTTGAAAACCCTGTTCTGATGACGCAAGAGTTGAACTATGGCAGCTGAGAAGGCCATTCCTTGTGTTCTTTTTGAAGAATTTTCGGGAGCCTGATGAAATCGGTATAAATACATGTTTAAAGTGGTCATATGATGCTTTTTTAAAGATCATTATTTTGTGTATTTGGTGTAACAGAATATGTTGACATGCTTTAATGTTCAAAAAAACATTATTTTTCAAATACTGCACATTAATGTAAGTCCTCTATGCCCCGCCTCTCACAAACACGTAGTTTTCAACAAAGCCCCCACTTTTGACAAGCACAGTCTGCTCTGATTAGCCAACTGACCCAGTGCATTGTGATTGACCGAACACAGCAAGCACTCGTCGGAAATGTAACACCCCCTTACCATAATCGCGAGCTTCAGCTTTCAAAATAAATGTAAAGACAGTAAATAATGTCATTAGTTTTACCATCAGTTCAAGCCCGAAAGGGGAACAGAGTCGCGTGACAGACACAGTGATGAAGCTGGTATGTGTTTGCAGTACACAAGCCACACACACACACACACACACACAACACCCACACACACACACACAAACAACACAACACACATGAGGCACAAAAACTCCGCATTTGAACAGTCAATAGCAATACTTAAACTAATAACAAAACAGTAGCTGATTCAGAAGCGCCAGATTGTCATAGCAAAGTCAGAATGACCTCCTCTCCTAGGTTCACGAAACGGTCGTCCATAAAATGCATTGCTGTGCTGTTGTAAGTAATCTTAAAGATTCCTAAATGCATCTACTTCCGGAAGACCAAATAAAGTGCTTTTGCTTTTTTTTAAAAACACACACCGTCCCTGACATGCTGCTTCAACACTAACTGCGGTTACTGAAACCACGCCTTCTGTCTTTGCTGCACATTTAGGCGGCATTATGATAATATTTCCACAAATAGTGAGGTAGATATGTGGGGGCGTGTTAGAACGAGCCGTTTTAGGGGGCGTGGCAAAGTCTTAACTTTTATAAAGAATATCACTTTTTATTTGAGACTTTAGTCTTTGCAACTTCAGGGATCTTATCTATGCACAATCAGCTTGTAACACTCCAAAGAGAAAGGAAAACTTGAAATCGCATCATATGACCCCTTTAATACTGCAAAATACGCTCGATGTTACAGTCACTGCCCTTGCCTTCCAGAATAAAAGAGAACATCCCAATAGAGTGAAAGGATTTGTGGAAACTGTGGTTCCTAATATTGTGATCCAACATTTGCCTCCCATTTCAGGATGAAAAGACAAACATTTCAAGTGAAGGATAATCCACTTATTACCTCCGAGACTGTGTTATGATCTAAATGACCTTATTATTTTTATTGTGAATATTAGGCTAATCATTATTGCTGATCACTGTTGTTGAGCTATGATATTGTAATATTTACCATTAAATAATCAGAGGGGTATAGAAAAGTTTATGAAAGTTTCACTCCATAATACAATAGCAAAATAAATAAATATGTATAGTATTTTTATGTTACATTAATCAGTGTCTAGCACACCTTCCTAAGGAAAGGATATGGACCAGAAGACATTGCAATTACTAAATGATATTTAGACAGACTTAAAGAAGTTCCAGATCTATACTTGTGCTTTTATTATTTCAGTTATTTTGCCTTTACTGTTAATAAACATGTGCAAACAATATACTTTGTTTAAATTCTTGTGAATTTATTTTGATGTTAATAACATTTTGCTAGCTATCTCTTTAATACCGGGTGTTTATACATGTTGCTGCTGATTGGGCTGACATGTTTGACAAACCCACCAAACAAGAGAAAGATCTCAAACCCCGTTGCAACCCGTTCCTGAAACATGTCGTTCAACCCGGAAACTGTAGCAAAACGGTGCACACCGGTTTGAGCTTGAACATGCCCCAGTTCACTGCTGCGCCGTTCATTCCGGGCGAGGTTCTCGCTCTCTCATAGGATCATATTTGTATGGAAGCCCGTTTCCGCCACTGAATAAAAAATAAAAAAGGTTATTGCGAATTTTTAATCTCACAATTCTGACTTTTTTTCCCGTCACAATTGCGAGATATAAACTCACAATTCAGACTTTTTTCGTGTTTTTATGGCCCGGGAACGGGCTTATTACAGATATTTGTGCACATTTTCGATTTTATCAAGGTACCAAAGTACAAGCAGATTGAATGCGATGTAAAGTCAAAGCTCACGATTTACGTGCTCACACTGTACGTGTGAAATACTCAGAGATTTGAGAGACTTAGAGATATCAAAAAAAATTATACCGCAGAACTGACGCGCGGATAATAAATGATTAAATATATTACATATATACATGCATGTGTGTGTATTTATATATACATAATAAATATACACAGTATACACACACATATGTAAAGAAAAACTTTAATTTTGGATGCGATTAACCGTGATTTATCGTTTGACAGCACTAGAAATAAGTGTTTTAATTATGGTTAAGTGAAGCTATTCAATAAAAGCAGTGTAGCAGAGGAGTGTTTTCTCTCTTCTGATTCTGTATCAGAGTATAGAACACTTCTAGACTCTTTGTCTGTATCACAAAATACGACGCAGAAGTGTGGCATCACTACAAAAAGTCAAAGGGTAAAATATTAACCTTTACTTTAAGCTTAATATTTCAAATACCTGTGAATTTTGAGGTCAAGAAAAATAAACTATTTTGCATCTTTTTCATTGTATTTACTCAAGATTATTTTGGAAGAATTTGGAATTCTATATTAGTAGAAAAATGATAAGAGTGTATGATAGAAATTTGTATAATTGATGTGCTTTTTTATACAGAAAACTAAAATTTAAATTGAATTGAATTGTTTGAAATGAATTAAAGTACAACATATTATTACACATTTGTTTATTTTATTAGGAAAATACTATATACATAAGAAGAAGTGGGCTCATCAAAATTTTCACATTTTATAAATGACTTTAAATTTTATGTAAATCTCTTGGAACAAACCAAGAACAGAAAAGCACTGAAAAAAAAGTAATGCTGAAAGCATTGACATTTATGTCATTTTCATCCTTCCTTTCTTTGGCATATATGTATATGTGTGTGAGAGGGTATGGGTGTGTGTGTGCTGTGTGTGTGTTGTGTGGTAGTGTGTGTGTTGTGGGGGGTGTGTGTGTGTGTGTGGAGTAGTGTGGTGAAGTTTGTGTGTGTGTGTGTGTGAGTATAGTGTGTGTGTGTGTGTTGTGTGTGTGTGTGTGTGTGTGTATGTGTGTGTGTGTGTGTGTGTGTGTGTGTGTGTGTGTGTGTGAGTGTGTGTGTGCGTGTGTGGGAGAGTATGTGTGTGTGTGTGTGTGCGTGTGAGAGTATGTTGTGCGGTGTCGGTGGCGCGTTAGGTGTGAGAGTATGTGTGTGTGTGTGAAGTGGTGTGCGTGTGTGTGTGTGTGTGTGTGTGGTGTGTGTGTGAGTGAGTGAGAGTGAATGTGTGAGTGTGTGTGTGTGTGTGTGCGTGTGTGTTATGTCCTTGTGCGCTGGTGTGTGTGTGCGTGCGGTGTGGAGTATGTGGTGTGGTGTTGCGGTGGAGTATGTGCCGTGCGGCTGTGTCCTTGTGTGCGCCCGGTTCGAGTGTGAGAGTATGTGTGTTGTGTGTGAGGTGGGTGGTGTGTCTTGGAAGTTCGTGTGTGTGTGTGTGTGTGTGTGTTGTGTGTGTGGTGTGTGTGGTGTGTGAGTATGTGTGTGGGTCTGCGTGTGTGTGTGTGTGTGTGTGTGTGTGTGTGTGTGTGTGTGCTTGTGTGAGTGTGTGTGTGTGTGTGTGTGTCGTATCTGATGTGTGTGTGTGTGTGTGTGAGTGTGTGTGTGGTGTGTGTGTGCGAGTATGTGTGTGTGTGTGTGTGTGTGCGGGGGTGTGTGTGATGTGAGTTGTGAGAGTATGTGTTGGTGCGCGTGTGTGTGTGAGGGTGAGAGTATGTGTGGGTGTGTTGTGCGTGTGAGCAGTTGTGTGTGTGTGTGTTGTGGGTGTGTGGGTGTGAGAGTATGTGTGTGTGTGTGTGTGTGTGTGCGTGGTGGGATGTGGTTGTGTGTGTGTGTGTGTGGTGTGTGTGTGAGGAGTAGGTGTGTGCCCCTGGCGCACAAAAAGCGCGTAAAGTCGCTTTTGTGGTATCTGATATTAAGTAAAGATCATGTTACATGAAGATGTTTTGTAAATTTCCTAACGTAAATATATAAAAACTTAATTTTTGATTAGTAATATTGCTAAGAACTTCATTTGGACAATTTAAAGATGATTTTCTCAATATTTAATTTTTTTTTTTGCACCCTCAGATTCCAGAATGGTCAAATAGTTGTATCGCGACCAAATATTGTCCTATCCTAACAAAACCATACATCAAACGTAAAGCTTATTTATTCAGCTTAAATTAAAGTGTGAAAACCTTCAGGGAATGAAGAGTGTGTGTGTGAGTGAGTGGACCTGCAGGTGATATGAGGTGTGTGTGTGTGTGTTGTGTGTGTGTGTGTGTGTGATGTGTGTGTGTGTGTGGGTGAGTGAGTGTGTTGTGAGGACCTTTCAGGTGACTGAGAGTGTTTGTGTGTGTGGTGCTGGGAGAGTATGTGTGTGTGTGGTGTGCGTGTGAGAGTATGTGTGTGCGCGTGTGTGTGTGCGTGAGCGTGTGCGTGAGCGTGTGTGTGCGTGTGTGAGTGTGTGCGTGTGTGTGTGTGTGTGTTGTGTGTGTGTGTGTGTTGTGTGTGTGTGTTCTGTGAGAGTGTGTGTGTGTGCTGGTGTGTGTGTGTTGGCGTGTGTGTGTGTGGGTGTGTGAGTGTGTGAGTGTGTGTGTGTGTGTGTGTGTCCGTGTTGTGAGAGCATGTGTGGGAGTGTGTGTGTGTGTGTGTGTAGAGTATGGTGGTGTGTGTTGTGTTGCGTGTGTGTGTGTGGTGTGCGGTGAGAGTTTGTGTGTGCGCGTGTGTGGCATGGGCGTGTTGAGAGTAGTGTGTGGTGTGTGCCGTGTGTCTGTGAGCGTATGTGTGTGTAGTGTGGTGTGTGTAGTGTGGTGTGAGAGATTGGTGTGATGGGTGTGTGTGGCGTGTTGCGTGGAGGTAGGTGTGTGTGTGTGTGTGTGTGTGGTGTGTGTGTGTGAGGAGTAGTGTGTGACCATGGAGCACAAAAGCAGTCGTAAGTCGCTGTGGTATACTGATATTAAGTAAAGGACATGTTCCATGAAGATATTTGTAAATTTCCTACGTAAATATATTAAACCTTAATTTTTGATTAGGGAATATGCATTGCTAAGAACTCAATTTGGACAACTTTAAAGATGATTTTCTCAATACTTAGATTTTTTTGCACCCTCAGATTCAATTTTCAAATAGTTGTATCTCGGCCAATATTGTCCTATCCTAACAAACCATACATCAATGGAAAGAGTATTTATTCAGCTTTATTTAAAGGTGAAACTTCAGGTGAATGAGGCGTGTGTGTGTGAGTGAGTGAGACCTGCAGGTGACTGAGTGTGTGTGTGTGTGTGTGTGTGTGGTTGTGATGTGTGGGGTGTGTGTGGGCTGTGTCGTGAGGTGAGTGTGTGGAGACCTTCAGGTGATGAGCGGTGTGTGTGTGTGAGGTGTGTGGTGTGTGTGTGTGTGTGTGTGTGAGTGATCACCGTGGGAGTGAGACTGCAAGGTGACTCAGTGTGTAGTGTGTGTGTGAGAACCTCAGGGTGACTGAGAGAGTGTGTGTGATGAGGTGAGACCTGCAGGGACTGTGTGTGTGTGTGTGGTGTGTGTGGGTGTGGTGTGTGTGTGTTTGTGTGTGTAGTGAAGGAGTAGTGAGACCTGCAGGTGACTCAGTGTGTGTGTGTGAGACCTTCAGGTGACTGAGAGTGTGTGAGTGAGTGAGACCTGCAGGTGACTCAGTGTGTGTGTGTGAGACCTTCAGGTGACTGAGAGTGTGTGTGTGAGTGAGACCTGCAGGTGACTCAGTGTGTGTGTGTGAGACCTTCAGGTGACTGAGAGTGTGTGAGTGAGTGTGTGAGACCTGCAGGTGACTGAGTGTGTGTGTGTGTGTGTGTTGTGTGTGTGTGTGTGTGTTGTGTGTTGGGGAGAGTGTGACGTGAGGGTGAGGTGACCTGCAGGGGAGGTGTGTGTTGGAGTTGTGTGAGACCTTCAGGGACTGAGAGTGGGTGTGTGTGTGTCTGTGTATACACAAGTTTGTGAGAAACTGTAGCTTTTCCAGAAAGATTTTAATTATAGTAATATAATGTAGCACATGCTGCTGATCAGAGGGATGTAATGCCAGACAGAGTCGAATGAAACGTACACTGCACGGAGTGTTTAGCGCTCCGCGATGTTCATCTCGCCTTATTCTGGGTCCGAATCAGATCAGATCATGCACAGACTATCCTGTCTCTTTCAATTTAAATCTATATTTATTCACACCACTCTTGAAAACCTCTATGCGAACACACTTGCCTGAAAAAAGTGCGGGGGACGAATTTACCGTGCTTAACTAAAAAGTGGAGGGGACACGCTCCTGGTTTCACAAAACTAAATCAGACCACTCTGTTTTTGCTTCAGATTTCGAAATTATGCAGTCTAATTTAGATAAAACCTGTCATGCTGCATCTTGTTTGGACGATGATTAAAAATGCAGTGGTTGCCTCTCATTTTAAATGGAAAGAGCACAGACAATGCCTTAGTTTGTTCATATTAAGAGATTTCTTTTATTTATGTAACTTGCTTATTTGATTTGGCATTTGTTTTAAAATTTCAGTTTAGTCAATTTCACAAAGAAACGTGCAGCAATATCCTAATAAAACGACACCTTTTCATTCACTGTATGTCTTCAATCTCATTTTGTTTAAAATAAAACGTGATAAAATCGAATCAAATCATGAGTCGAGTGAATTGTTACATTTTTTCCAAGCCATTGTTAGATGCCTGTGTTTCCTG
The DNA here is from genome assembly GCA_018155175.1 of Sinocyclocheilus anophthalmus. Taxonomy (NCBI): domain Eukaryota; kingdom Metazoa; phylum Chordata; class Actinopteri; order Cypriniformes; family Cyprinidae; genus Sinocyclocheilus; species Sinocyclocheilus anophthalmus. The sequence continues at coordinate 141,770 of JADLZN010000181.1, forward strand.
TCATAACTATGCAAGAATTTATTTCAAATACAGTCTCATAGCTATTCAACTAGATATGGTTTTGTTTTTAATTGATTTAACCTCAGAATGATCTCAAAGTAAAGTAGTGCTAAGTCTGTGCTTAACAAAATTATCTAATCTATGCAAGTGATGGAGGATTTTGAAAGTGACAGTAATCAGTGTTGAATACTACTGTAAGGTTAATCCTGTCTGGCTTACATTTTTGAAAATGATTAATAATTGAAAACATTAGAAATTTAGGGAGGTAATCCATTACATTAATAAAGTAATAGTTACTTATTACATTTTAGATAGGGTAACTTGTAATCTGTAACCTATTACATTTCCAAAGTAACCTTCTCAACACTGTGCATTAGTCACAACATGTTTTGCAAATCCATTTTCTAATACAAAATAAATGTAACACATTTGTATTTAGAAAAAAAAAATTCTTAATAAAAGTAGTCACTACTTGGGCCACATGTTTGGAAAATTATATTTAAACCCACTGTATTTCAAATAAGAGCTAAAACTAATAATACCGTTGCTTCAGAACTAATAAATGTTTGGTCAGAGTCAGAGAAGAGAATGAGGTCTTTAATTTTGAACTAGTTTGATTTGAATAAAAACCATCGTTTGCACAATCTGTGTAGTTTCTAGATCAAGACCGGCTCATTTCTGCATCTTCAAGCGGGGCTGTGACGATCTTTAAGCTTCAGCCTGACTGTGAGGTATGTGCTTTGGTTGTTTGTCTGATAAATGTCATTATGCACAGCACATCTGACCAGTGTGACTGGCGTTTAGGCTCTGTCGCTGGCTCATGTGTGGGAGAGGGCTCATGGATATTCCTGTGATGATGCACCCTGCACTGCAGTAGTGTGCAGGAGCCCTGAACTAGTGTCAGTGGGTGAGGACGGCCGAGTTATTCTTTACAAGGCAGATCAGACTGAAGTTGTCCGTGTTATTGGTAAGTGTTTTCTGGCTTTCTTTGTAGCACAGACAAAGATCTCGTATTTGAATGGTTTGATATGAAATCATAGTTCTGTTATAATTTACCCTCCGGTCATGTTCCAAACCTATGTGACTTATTTCTATCCATGGAACACAAAAGATGATGTTTTCCGTACAATGGAAGATCTGGATGGTGACCATATGACTTCCGGGTCTGAAGAATATCATAGGTTTGAATGCGGAACAACAGCCCTTCTCTTTTCTCCTTCCCATCAAGGTTATATGTAAAAGATGAATTCTGTTCCTCGCACAAAGCTGTGGTATGGATTCAGAAGACGTAGACCATAGAGCAGCAGTCATGGACTTGTGTTTTGGTGCTTTTTGAAGCTTTACTGATTTAATATCCATTGCTTCTCTCAGTGGACGAAAGCTTTGAGGTTCTGCTGAATTGTTGTGTTTCACTCAAAAAAGCAAGTCGTACATCTTTGGAATGATATGAGACCGATCAAGAATTTTCATTTTGGGGTTAACCCATTCTTTAATTACATTTGACCTGTAATGCATATTAATAGCACTGTGTTATTGCCTTTCAACAGAAAACGCAGATAGCAGTACGATTCATGCCGTGACGTTTCTGAGGACGACTGAGGTCCTCACTGTTAACTCCATCGGCCAGCTGAAGATGTGGGACTTCAGACAGCAGAGGGACAGTCCTGCGCAAATTCTCTCTGTATGATTCACTCGTACTAGTTTAAGAACCATAATTAGCATTGGATTCATTTGAATCTCCAGAAAGCTGAAGAACATGTCCGTTCACACCAGTGTAGCGTCTCGACCAATCTGACACACTAATTTTTATTTGATTTAACAAATAATTTATTCATTAGATTAACAAATCGTCACAGTCCCCTCATTCAATAGACTGGATGCCAGGGCTTCGCTTGAACACCATCCCCCACCTTGATCACCATGACAACTAATCATGATATCACTGGTTTTATGGCCTAAAAGGAATGCAGGGGAGAAACTCCCTCATTTTACTCATGAGAAAGACACACAATGCCCAGAGAAATGGACTGTTCTCTAATTAATTCATAGGAAAACCTTTCTTTGATTGAATACCCATATCCTTTGGTCATTGTGTATACCATTACTGTCTTGTATATTGTCTGTTGTAGTGTATGCTGTTTTATTCATGTTATCATAGACCACTAGTTAATATAACCTCACCTATTTCATGTCTAGTATCTATGAATTCGCCTTCTTATGATCGAAACAAGTGTGTATATTATATGCTGATACCTATGCAACATATTGATGTTCTAAGAATCTGTACTAATTCGTGCCTCAACACTCAAGCGAATTACATATGCAAATACCAGGCTTACAGACAAAGGGCCATACAAACGCAGAACTCCCACTTGAGATTCAGGACTTCCCCATTGGGCAAGCCCATCTAGAGAGGCGTGAATCTCTGCAGGCTTTAAAAAGCCACACTCCATGTGACCCGCCCCAGACGGTGGTTCAGTGAGATGCTAAGATGAAGATGTGAGAAACGCTCCAGGATACCAAAGCTCGTGCCAGGCTCCGGCCTAGTCCTTTTCATTCATCAAGTGATTCTGACTCAAACTAGCTCTTTCTCATCAACCAACTTCAGCAAGATCTTGGGCCTTAAAATTGCATCAGGAATCTATTTTCAGACAAACGAGACTTGCAAGTATCAAACTTAGACTTATTAATTGATACATTAAGTATCAGTTACACCTTTTACAAGGTTTGTTTGAACTAAGAATCTGATGTTTCCTTCAGGCTGTGGATCTGCTGAATATCCAATGGTTCCATAGCTTCATGTTTTATTTCTCTTCTCTTTATTGCCTAAGCTTTAATCCTTTTCCTATAACAACTGTATGTGTGTGTGTGTGTAGTGTATGTTAGACAGGCTTAATGTGTTTATGTAGTATGTTAGACTAGTTTAAGTGTTTATGTAGTTAATAAAACCTTACTTGTATCACACTTGACGTGTTCATTGTTTACTCATAACCGGAGTCAATAATCATGCAGATTTACGTTACAAAATTATAGAATTGTACAGTAAGAAAGTAATTCCCCTTAACCAGGAAATTAACGTTCTTAGAATTGACAAGACAGTGGACCCTGAGTGGTCAGCTAAATATCTACAGTGGATCTAAAATATGAATAGTTAATTATAACTAGTTATGGTTAATTATTCATATTTCCTGTTGTGAGCTAAATTCGCTACAGATTGGTGGAGAATGCGGGTATGATAAAACGAAAGTTATGAGTTTAAACACTGGCAACTTAAAAGTGTGTGCTTGATAGCCCAGGTTAAAATAGGACGTGACTTCAGATGCCCGGTGGTGTCCCTATTTGCTGGCTTGTTGAGATGCAGCTAAAGTGGGGGTTTGAATTGGTACCGATATTATAATTGGTAGAGTCTTTATGTATTCCATGCTTAATGGTATCAGTGTAAGGTTAATCTGATTTTAGCAAAGAAACCCTAATTTCAGTATTAAAGCATAAATCTGTCCTGACAAAGCGTAAGTCTGAATCTCAGCTCAGCGGCATGTCCAAACTGTACCATAATGTAATATGCTTTAGTGAAGAAATCACAAAATTGCAGTATTGTTTAAATTGTTTCTTTGAAGAAGAAATCTCAGTACAGTTATATCAAGGTAGATGTGAGCGCTGCTCCCCTTTCTACAGCATAAAGGCCTTATAGTTTATTATTAGATTGAAGCAATTCATCTACACATTGACTGCATATACACAAGCCTAGCAACCTGGTGGTCATTACTGGTTGTACCACTAATTAAAGGTGTAATACTGTACTTTAGTACTCATATGTGAGGCAAACATAACTACATATATGTTTAAACCGGTTTTAACTTACAGTAAACACGTTTTGAAGTCTTTAAACAAGTCAAGAAGTTTTATTGTTGCATTAGAGAGACTCACCGAAATGCTAGGTAATGCAACCAAGTCTTGAAGGCTGAAGCACACGTTCTAAAACGGTGACTGTTTAACATAGACAGACATTAAATTGCGTTAATTACACTGGCATGCATTGGTAACCGTGACAACAACTTGTCACAGGAAATGCTAACTTCACATAGCACAACACGCCATGTTTGTAAACAAACCATTTGAAGCAGCTAAGCTAACACGACTTAGCATAGTTTCATTTTAGGCTAAGCTACTCAAATAGCTTTAACAATTAGGGGTTAACACTCTTTAATTGAAGCTCTTAAATACAGATGTGTGTGTGCAGTGTGAAGCAATTTGAATTTAACCTAATCCCTGGTTTCTGATTTTTTCCATTTCTCTTCCTTCTTTTTCTTCTTTTTCTATGTTTCTCAATCTTCAATTCGTCTCAGCGAATTTAACTATCTAGATGTATCCTTCTTGAATGCTATTGCTCAGTTACTAATTAATAAAATCTCAATTTAATTACATTTTAACTGTCTATCTAAAGATGAATCATTAAGTTATTGGGTGTTTTTAGTGGCACAGTGAATAACGCGCTACGGAGGGCGGGGCACACACATGGCATGGCCCAGCATGGGAGCTGAACACGCAGCAGCTGTGACCAGACATGGTGTGTTGCCCAACACAAATCAGTTAATCACGAGTGCTACTGATTGTTCCTAATATCAGATTGATTACCCTGTTTTAATAATAGAAGTCAGCTAATCTTAAATCCATTTACATGTTATGCCCCCTTGATGTTCTCTCTGAACATCAAAAGGAACCAGAGACACTTCTATTCTTGATTTGTTTATTTTCAAAAATAATAACCATAATCTGAATAGAAATGCTCTCCTTTTCCTTCTGCTTTTCCCTTTTCTCCTTCATACCTCAGAGAGGAAGCTTGTTTGGGGAACCGTCAGCAAATTCTGAGTGATAATTTGACAATAATTTGACAGTAGTCTTAAATCATCAATCAAAATCCTGTTTACGTCCTTTTCAGCAAAACATATGCTGACCCAAAACTATTTTTAGCATTCATACTCTGTTTTGATTTTGTAGTAGTCTCTAGCCCTTACTCTCTACACCAGTGTGTCAAAACGTTGCAGAGGCTCAGACTAACTTCCCAGAATGCAGACCAAAGAGGACTGACCAGGCATTGTGAGGAACACCCCCTACCCAGGGACGACGACCACCTACTGAGCCGAAAGCGGCTGGACGCGGAAAAGGGCAAACGGAGAGAAGTGTACCTCAGACTCAGGACTCAAGCGAGATTTATGGCTACAAAAAGCTCACCAAGGTTATCATCTTCCTGGCCCACAACCTCATGGGTCTGAAACAGGAGGTAAATGATCTCAAGCAACAGATCACAGCGGTAGCCCACAAGGACCCCAGCAAAATGGAGTTACAGGAGGAAATCAATAGATTTAAAAAGGCTCTGACAGCTGCTGAACAGCAAGAGCACCTGGAAAAGGTAGCCAGAAAGGACCTGGAAAGGAAACATCCCACACAAAATTACTATTAAAGCAGCAAATTCTGAGCTCTTAGACAAAGTTGCCAGAATTGAGACTCTGATCCAGCAGCTGAACAACACTCAAGACAAACTTTACATGGTCCAAAAAGAACTCAGGTACTCTTATAGGCTGCAAAAAGAAACGCAGTGAGAGAGACACCCTACTCCCGCATCCTCATTCAGCCGTGCAAACCTCATATGCAACAAGCTACGAAGGGGGAGCCAACACTTTCTGCTTAACAACGGACAGAACAGAACTGTAATACTTCCACGCATCCCCGCAGCAGCGCATGATGTGAACCCCAGAAACTTTGAAAAGCTAGCCAGAAAAATCCCAGCATTCACATTACTGGGGAAACAATAGTTTCCTACTTTAGGCAGTACGAGCAGTAATTTAGAACGGTGGAGTCGTTTTAAACATTGCTTGCAAGCAGACCCAGTAATCAATCTTATGTGTCTGTCTCATAAGTTAGTAACTTCTTCTCCATGCGCATACCAGTTCCTGATCAAAACCAGATAAAATTATAGTTTGAATGCGCCTTCCTACGAGCAGTAAGAAGTTTTCAGTGCTATAATGTGTTTAAATCGTACGATAAGAAACTAACCTGACTTTAGCGAAGAAATCCTAATTTCTGTGTTAGTAGAGCACAAGTCTATTTTCTGACGACGAAATCTCAGGATTAGCAGCTCATCTAAATGGTACCAGAATGAAATCGGTCTGATTTGGGCGAAGAAATCCCCTTCTTCAGTACTGTGTAGGTGATCTGAGCGATGCTCCTCATTTCACTGATTTAAGGCCTTATTATGTGTTATGTATCATTGTATTCATATCGACCCACTCATGTGAAACATTTACGTAACTCTTATACATGCGCGCACCAGGTTCTGAATATAATCAGATAAAACTATAGCTTGAAGGTGCCTTCCTTTTTTTTTTTTTTTTAAGGTATTGAAGTTTCAGTGCGATAATGTTTTTAAATCGTACGATAAGAAAATAACCTGACTTTAGCGAAGAAATCCTAATCTCTGTTGTTAGTGGAGCATAAGTCTATTTTCTGACGACGCAATCTCAGATTAGCAGCTCATATAAATGGTACCAGAATGAATCGGTCTGATCTTGGGCGAAGAAATCCCCTTTTTCAGCACTGTGTAGGTGATCTGAGCTATACTCCTCATTTCATTAATTTAAGGCCTTATTATGTGTTACGTATCATTGTATTTCATTATGACTCGATCATTTGAAACATTTACGTAAAATTAATGGTGTTATTCTAGCGTAGCTAACTACGAATCCACCATTGCCTGTGAAGTGAATGTTCTGTTTTGAGTAATGAATGAATTTGTCCGGGACATGCATGAGTTTCCCATGCAAGCTCACAGCAGTGCAAGTCTGCTCCACATGCACCTGTTATGAGCTTGCATTGGTCTCCTAGCAACACGTGACCCGGAAGTGTGAGCAGACTCTTCCGGTTAACCTGACAACAGCATTCACTTCACAGACCTGTGTGTCAACAAAGAATTGCGTGTAACTAACGATAACTCTTAAGCTAAGCCCTTTACCTCAAATGCTAGCTGTTAACGTCTGACTAACACTTAGATAGGCGTGTAAAGTGTAACTTTCTAAACACACNATTCATATCAGCGAATTTAACTATCTTAGATGTATCCTTCCTGAATTCTATTGCTTAGTTACTAGTTAATTAAGTCTAAATTTAATTAAATTTTAACTGTCTATCTAGAGAAGAAACATTAAGTTATTGGGTGCTTTTAGTGGCACAGTGAATAACGCGCTACGGAGGGCGGGGCACACACATGGTATGGTCTAGGCATGGGAGCTGAACACGCAGCAGTTGTGACCAGACATGGTGTGTTGCCCAACTCAAATCAGTTAATCACGAGTGCTACTGATTGTTCCTAATATCAGATTGATTACCCTGTTTTAATAATAGAAGTCAGCTAATTTTAAATCCATTTACATGTTATGCCCCCTTGATGTTCTCTCTGAACCTCAAAAGGAACCAGAGACATTTCTATTTTTGATTTGTTTATTTTCAAAAATAATCAGCATAATCTGAATAGAAATGCTCTCCTTTTCCTTCTGCTTTTCCCTTTTCTCCTTCATACCTCAGAGTTTAAGCCTGTTTGGGGAACCGTCAGTAAACTCTGAGTGATAATTTGACAATAATTTAACAGTAGTCTTAAATCATCAATCAAAATCCTGTTTACGCCCTTTTCAGCAAAACATATGCTGACCCAAAACTATTTTAGCATTCACACTCTGTTTTGATCTTGTAGTAGTCTCTAGCCCTTACTCTCAACACCAGTGTGTCAAAACGTTGCAGATGCTCAGACTAACTGCCCAGAATGCAGAACAGAGAGGGCTGGCCAGGCGTCGTGAGGAACACCCCCTTTACCCAGGCCCGACGACCACCTACTAAGCCGAAAGCAACTGGACACAGAGAGAAAAGTACCTCAGACTCATGACTCAAGCGAAAGTTATGGCTACAAAAAGCTCACCAAAATCATCATCTTCCTGACCCACAACCTAATGGGATTGAAACAGGAGGTAAATGATCTCAAGCAACAGATCACAGCGGTAGCCCACAAGGACCCCAGCAAAATGGAGCTACAGGAGGAAATCAATAGATTTAAAAAGGCTCTGACAGCTGCTGAACAGCAAGAGCACCTGGAAAAGGTAGCCAGAAAGGACCTGGAAAGGAAACATCCCACACAAAATTACTATTAAAGCAGCAAATTCTGAGCTCTTAGACAAAGTTGCCAGAATTGAGACTCTGATCCAGCAGCTGAACAACACTCAAGACAAACTTGACATGGTCCAAAGAGAAATCAGGTACTCTTATAGGCTGCAAAAGAAAACACAGTGGGAGAAACACCCTACTACTGCATCCTCACTCAGCAGTGCAAACTCCCTCATATGCAACAAGCTACGAAGGGGAGAGCCAACACTTTCTGCTTAACAACTGACAGAACAGAACTGTAATACTTCCAAGCATCCCCGCAGCAGCGCATGATGTGACCCCCAGAAACTTTGACAAGCTAGCCAGAAAAATCCCGGCATTCACATTGCTGGGGAAACAATAGTTTCCTACTTTAGGCAGTCGCAGCCAGTAATTAGCACGGGTGCGAGTCGTTTTTAAACATTGGCTTGCAAAGCAAGACCCAGTAATCAATCTTAGGTGTCGTCTCATAAGTTAGTAAGTCTGCTACTGCGCATAAAGTCCTGATCAAAACCAGATAAAATTATAGTTTGAATGCGCCTTCCTGCGAGCAGTAAGAAGTTTTCAGTGCTATAATGTGTTTAAATCGTACGATAAGAAACTAACCTGACTTTAGCGAAGAAATCCTAATTTCTGTGTTAGTAGAGCACAAGTCTATTTTCTGACGACGAAATCTCGGGATTAGCAGCTCATATAAATGGTACCAGAATAAATCGGTCTGATTTTGGGCGAAGAAATCCCCTTCTTCAGTACTGTGTAGGTGATCTGAGCGATGCTCCTCATTTCACTGATTTAAGGCTTTATTATGTGTTACGTATCACTGTATTCATATTGATCCGCTCATGTGAAACATTTACATAACTCCTTATACATGCGCGCACCAGTTTCTGAATATAATCAGATAAAACTATAGCATGAAGGTGCCTTCTTACAGGTATTAGAAAGTTTCAGTGCTATAATTTTTTTAAATCGTACGATAAGAAACTAACCTGTTTTTAGCGAAGAAATCCTAATCTCTGTTTTTAGTGGAGCATAAGTCTATTTTCTGAAGACGCAATCTCAGATTAGCAGCTCATAAAAATGGTACCAGAATAAATCGGTCTGATATTGGGCGAAGAAATCCCCTTCTTCAGTACTGTGTAGGTGATCTGAACGATGCTCCTCATTTCACTAATTTAAGACCTTATTATGTGTTACGTATCATTGTATTTCATATTGATTCGTTCATGTGAAACATTTACATAAAATTAATGATGCTATTCTAGCGTAGCTAACTGCGAATCCACCATTGCCTGTGAAGTGAAAGTGCTGTTTTGATTAATGAATGAATTTATATGGGACATGCATGAGTTTCCTATGCACGCTCACAGCAGTGCAAGTTCTGCTCCACATGCACCTGATGTGAGCTTGCATTGGTCTCCTAGAAACACGTGACCCCGGAAGTGTGAGCAGACTCTTCCGGTTAATCTGAAACAGCATCACTTCACGACCTGTGTGTCAACAAAAGAATGCGTGTAATAACGCTAACTCCATTAAGCGGTAGCCCTTACGTCAAGCGGCCCTAGCTGTTAGGCATCTGACTAACACGGAGATAGCTGTAAAGTGTAACTTTTAACCACTACCTCTTCTCTCCATATATCTCTCCCTCTCTCTCTTTAGGTTTGTTTGGACTATTATTCTACTCTTTTTATTGTATTGATTATTACATTGGTTTAGCACAAATGTTTTTTTTTTATTTTTTGTTTTTTTTTTATAATTTTTTTTTTAACCAATCAGCGAAATTGATTGCTTTTTTTTTTTTTTTTTCATTAAATTTGAGATTTAATTAAATCAAATTTGTATTTATTTTTATTTTATTCCATTTTTATTTTTATTTTTATTTTGTTTATTTACTTTCCCTTTTAATTTCCTACAGCTCTTAGGACCCCTTTTTTATTTTATTTATTAATTTTTTTTTTTTTTTTTTTGTTGTGTTTTATTTTTACCTTATTTTAGTATTTTCACCCTCACCATCGTCGCTTTTGGATAGGATTAAAGTAGTTCTAGCAACTGTTGTTTCCTTAGCGAGTTCTACAGGTTATTAGTAGCATAATCCCTTTTTCCTCTCTACTTCTCCTCACGCCTAAGTGCCAGGCCTAATACGTTGAAGGGCAGCTACCATTGCAACACAATGTAGGCTAACATAAAACTAGAAACAATTCCCACTGTTTCTTTTTCTTTTGACGAGGTATTTGGTGGGTCCTGCTAGTTTAGCTAACAGCCTAACACTAGGGTTATGAAGTCTATTGCAGCAACACACACAAGTGAAACCTGCTTAGCCAAATCTCTTAGAAAAAAAACTAAAATAGGCAAAAATGTTCCTTTTTTTTTTTGAGTACATCTTATTTTATTTCAGTTTCGTCAAAGTGACCAAACCCGTGAACCATCAGTAATATAGCCCGGTCATCAGCTGACCCCTACTTACGGCCCCCTCAACAAAGTTACTCAAACTCTTCCTTTGTGTTCCCGAACACAAAAACATAGCACCCTACCTCACTAGCTGCCTCCCACCAGCTAGTCATACCTTACACGGCCTACACAGTCGTTCCCCTTAGAGATAGTTTAACACATCTGTACGTACCTGCATTTGCCTTGTATCTCTCTCTCTCTGGTGTTCCCACAAGTATGCCAGTATGTCGCAGACATTCCACAGACATCCCGCCCGGCAGCTCCCCAGGACCACCTGGACACTCAGTAGAGCACTGGCTCAAAGCAGCCAACGACCTGCCATGGCAAAGAAAGGAACAGCGAGACTGCGACATAAGCGAACACTTGACCAGCATCATCCTATCCTCGGCCCACACCCTCAAGGGCCTCAGACAGGAGGGATATGAGCTGAAACTGCAAGTCACAGAAATCTGCAGAGAACTGACACCTGCTCAAAGAGAAAAAGCACAGAGCGTATGCAAAGATCCTCACAGAATGGTGCGACAGAAGGAAAACACCAGTCTTCACAGAGGCTCTAACAACTGCTAGACACCAAGCGCCGCTGGAAAAAGCAATCACACAGGACTTGAAAAGAGAACTGTTTCACACAAAGTCACTCTTAAAACAACATATGTGGAACTAAATGAGAGAGACACCACATCTTAGGCCTTACAAGGCCACCTGCATACAGACAGAGCTGAGGTCCAAACCCTGAATCAGCAATTAGAAAGGAGCTTGACTTTGTTCAGAAAGAATTTAAACAGTCCTAACAACTGCGCATAGACCTAAGCAAAAGACATCAGGTTGAACACCACGTCGCCAGCAGCGCAAGCCCTCCACGCCTGTGCACAGCTAAGAAAGGGGGAAAGGGAGCCAAAGCCTTCTGCGTGACACTTCACAAGTCAGATCCCTGAAAACCTCTGCAGCTGCAACAAAAAAAAAAAAATTTCAGGCGAACCGAAGCAACGCAACGAGGTGAATTCAGTGTCACAAATGAACTGAAATATGCTTGCAGACCACAAGGCGAACAGATAGGGAAAACACGAAACAAAACTTCCCCTGGCAAGCAGGCCCAGACACCCTCAGCCAAGAGTCCGAACCTGTGAGGGGGGGGGGGGCGAGAGCCACTGTTCACACGTCACAAACCAGCAGCCACAAGGGGGTGGGGCAATGACCTTTCCAGAGGATCACTGCAGACACACACAACGTGTGACCCCACAGACCCCAACGAGCTGGACAGAGACAACACATCTGGCAACCTAAAAACTCTCAGACCCAGAGTCTGAACACGGACTGATCGCTGCCCCAGACACCAAGCAGGGCCGGCGTGAAACTACCCATGCTTACTACCACAGACTTGACAAACTTACTCCAAAGCATCACGATTAAAACCCTGTGCCCCCCCCCCCTGAGGATGGCGGAGGACACAGCTGCCAAGAAGTCATCATAGGCATAGGGCTGCTGCCGCACAATGCCTAATCAACAGCTGCGTAACCTGACTCAGAAGGCCTTTAACAAGCACAAGGCATCCACTAAAGGTGTTTGTCAAACCCCAATGATTCTGAACTTCACAACTCAGAATACAAAGCTGGCACCAGAAGGCACCCAGCATTGCCAAAATGCAAAACCCTTCTACAGAAAGCCCCTAGCCAGAAGAGGACGGAGCCATCACCATGGCAACGGACCCAGGTTCCAGACCAACCACTGGGAAAAGGCCTCCTCATCCTGCAAACACCACGGTATGTCCAATAGCAGTCCACCACAACATCCTCCTCCGCACGGGTGCTGAACGGAGGCTACGCAAGGACAGCTGGATACGCCTACTTCTGGGTTACAGGAGCTTCTGACACTCGCAAAAGAGCTCCTTGAACAAATCTCAACTAAGGAGTACTGAGAAGGACTAACCTCTGACTCCTTGCCTGCTGCAATACAGCATCAGGCCCCTCCAAGGGAGGTGCATCCCTTGAAACCGGTCGACACCCATAGAAGCAGCCAGACAACGTTGGATTGAGCAACGGGCCCACATGCCCAACAGCAAAACCTCTACCAACACAACTCAGGCAAGCTCAAGTCGGTGCCGCCACAAGAGCCAAGCGACACCGCAAACATCAGATTTCTAGTGATGTTTGAGCAAAACAGAGGGTTAACAACCACCTGCTGCTCTCCTGCCCTCATCACTAGGTCAGTCTGAAACTCTCCGCACACTACAAAATCTCCATAACAATTACCAGCAATCCCTGGAACCACCTGCACTCTCACCAGTGAGAGTCTAACCCGGCTGTTCCACATCGTGGGTACCACAGATAGCCTACTGGCTAACAGCATCAACAAAAACATCCTACCCGGACTAACTCACTTCAGGATGACAGGTGACACAGCCTCGACACCTGCTGCATAAGCTCGAGGACCCACACCTTGCTACAGCCTACATCACCACAGCACACCACCAGACAGCATCCAACACGGCACCAACAGCCAAAAAGCCACCACTGTCTCCCAGCCGTGAGTGGCATGTGTGTGTTCGATTGTTCTTCACCTTTGACATCGCTCGTTGTTGTCTTTTCTACGGACAACAACGCTCGAAAGGGGAGAAATATGTAGCGTCTCGACCAATCTAACACCATATATATTCTCTTTTTATATGACAAATACTCTGTAACCTCAGTTAACAAGCCATATGAGGACCCATGGACCCTTCCCCCCGGAATGCGTAACACCCCAGGAAGTCGAACAGGCTTCTTTGTTGCATGGCAACCAACGCTGATATCACTGGGTTTATTGGCCAAAAGTATGTAAAGCAGGAAAAATCCCTGCATGTCCCAAGGAAAAGCAGAGTAGAAATGAACTGTGTTCTAGTTAATTCATAGAAAAACCGTTATTTGAATGAACACACATATTCTTCTGGCCATTGGGTATATTATTGTCATTGGGTATTTTGTCTTTGATATTTTTAGACTATTTAGTATGCTTGTGAGGGGACCCATTCCTGATCATCCCTTTTCAATATATGTAATCTTACCTTGTTTAGTATCTATGAATTTGCCTTTGTATGATCGAAACAAGCGTGTATATTATATGGTGGTACATAGGCAATATATATTAGGGCCCTGAGAATCGTTAATAATTTCGATTTAAGTCCATTTCCAAATTACCATGCTTAGTGAACAAAGGGTCGTAAACCCTCCAGCCATTGCCACCTCCCGCTCGGAAATTCCATTGTGCTCATTGGACAAGCCCATCTTGAAAAGCGGAGATCTTCTCCGACCTTAAAGGACCGGCTCCAGGGACCCGCCCCTGTCGGTGGTTCAGTCAGAAGCAAAGATGATGTGAGAAAAACGCTTCAGGATACCAAAGCATCTGTGCCAGGCCTTTTCTTCGGCCTAGTCCTTTCCATTCATCAAGTAACACTGACTCAAACTGGTTCTTCTCATCGACCCGAATTCAGCAAAGATCTACGGGAAGCTTTAAGATTTGCATCAGGAATCTCTTTCAGACCGCCGAGACTCGCTAAGTATCAAACTTAGTCTTCTTAATTGATACATTAAGTATCAGTTACACCTTTTAACAAGGTTTGTTTGAACTCGGAATCTGACGTATCCCCGAAGGCTTTGATCTGTTGAATATACATGCAAAATGTTCCATAAAATCCATTCTTTATGCCTCTTACTATGCTGAGTTAAACTTTAACCCTTACCTATACCAACTGTATGTGTGTGTGTACGTGTATGTTAGACCAGTTTAAGTGTTAATGTAGTATGTTGGACTAGTTTAAGTATTTATGTAGTTAATAAAACCATTCGTGTCACACTTGACGTGGTTCATTGTTTGCTCATAACCGGAGTAAATAATCATGCAGATTTACGTTACAAACTTATAGAATTGTACAGTAAGAAAGTTATTCCCCTTAACCAGGAAATTAACATTCTTAGAATTGACAAGACGGTTGACCTGAGTGGTCAGCTAAATATCTACAGTGGATCTAGTATATGAATAGTTAATTATAACTAGTATGGTTAATTATTCATATTTCCTGTTGTGATTGCTCCACCAGTTATAAGCACACAATGAACCACGTCAAGTGTGATACAAGTAAGCTTTTATTAACTACATAAACACTTAAACTAGTCTAACATACTACATAAACACATAAACTGGTCTAACATACTACATAAACACATAAACTGGTCTAACACACTACATAAACACATAAACTGGTCTAACACACACATTACACACACACACACAAACGCAGTTTGTATAGGAAAGGGTTAAAGCTTAACCCTTTAAAGAGAAGAGAAATAAGAACATGAAGTTATTGAACCATTTGCATATTCAGCAGATTTACACCTGAGGGAAACATCAGATTCTTAGTTCAAAAACACCTTTGTAAAAAGGTGCAAATAATACCTAATGTATCAATTAATAAAACAAACTTTGATACTTGCACGTCTTGTCTGTCTGAAAAAGAGTCCTGATGCAATCTTAAGGCCCAAGATCTTGCTGAAGTTGGTTGATGAGAAAGAACCAGTTTGCGTCAGAGTAACTTGATGAATGGAGAAGACAAGGCCGAAGGCCTGGCACACAAACTTAGGATGTCCTGGAGCATTGGAGCTCACATCTTCTCAGAACCTAACAGAACCACCGAACCTGGGTGGGTCCCTAGTGTGAGACCTTTATGCTGTAGAAGATTCCCGCCTCTCAAAATGGGCTTGTCAAATGAGAAAGGCTGAAATTCCAAGCGAGAGTTTGGAAATACTGGGGAGTTTATAACCCTTTGTGTGGAAGCATGGTAATTTACATATGGAACTTGAATCGAAATTACTAAAGATTCTCAGGACCCTAATATATATTGCCTATGTACCAACATATAATATACAAGCTTGTTTCGATCATAAGAAGGTGAATTCATAGATACTAAACAAGGTAGGATTACATATAGTGAAAGGATGACAGGACGAGTGGTTCCCTCATAAGCCTGCATAAAACAGTCTAAAAATATCTAAGACAACATACACCATGACCTGAAGGATACACTGTTCATTCAAAGAAAGGTATTCCTATGAATTAATTAGAGAACAGTCAATTTCTCACTGCATGCCAGTGTGCCGCTTGCGATGGAAATGCAGTGAGAGTCTCTCTGCTCACATTCCTCTGGGCAATAAACCCAGTGATATCCGCGTTGGTTGCCATGGAACCAGGGGCCTGTTCGGCTTCCTGGGGTGTTACGCATTTCGGGGGGAAGGGTCCATAGGTCCTCATATGGCTTGTTAACTGAGGGGTGTTACAGAGTATTTGTTAAATCTAGCTAACAAAATATGTATTGTGTGTTTGAGTGGTCCAGACGTTACAGTGGTGTACATGATGACTGAAAATTCAGCTTTGCATCACAGAAAAAAATACATTTTACAATATATTCAAATAGAAAACAATTATTGTAAATTGTAATAATATTTTACAATATTACTATTCTTGCTGTGTTTTTGAGGAAAGAAAGCCTCCTTGGTACGATAATTCCTTTAAAAAAACTCTAACAACCACAAACTTTGAACAGACATGTATGTCCTGTTGCTTTTCTTCTAACTTTAAAATGACATCTTAAAACAAATTGAGGTTTAAGTTTCCCTAGGTGGTGCTTTCTATTTGCGCCCATCTAGATCACTGATAATGGAAAATAGCCCATGAACATGGAAATTACTTCAGTTGAATTTCAACAACCGCTTCCACCTTTGATAAAAATAGTTTTTCATCTATATTTTATAAAAGTGTTGTATTTATTTATTAATTTTTGTGTGTTATGACAAGATATGCGACCAGGATAAATCACATTGCTGTAGGGCAGGGGTCTCAAACTCAAAGTACCTGGAAGGCACTAATCAGCGTGGTTCTAGGGCCAGTGAACAGCAAACAAAACAAATAAAAGTGAATATAAAAATAAAAGTTATGAATAAAGATGCATTTTGATATATATTTGCACAGTCATATAGTATTTGTGCATGGAAAAGTTATTGTATATTTTATGTATGGTTTTTTTATCAGTTTATCAGTTTATCTTTTACAACATTTAACTTTTATTTCTGGATATCCTGGATATACAGTAAGTAGCGTGATTAATACACATTTAAACAGATTTTAGTTTACAGATCTGAGTGAGAAATGAGAGCAGACTGCCTATAGACTAGCAGCAAGTGTCAGTTGACATGCGCTTATGGGTCATTTGTATGCAGCAGTTGCACTGCTGAGAAACCCCACAGGAAATAGACCAGCCACCAAACAAGCCCCAGATTCTCTGAACTCCCACTGTCAAGGTACCAATCTAACTCAATTTTATCATGCTCTCAAAGTGCTACCCAGCCTTGTGTCTCTGAAGCTATCCTCCTTCAGTCTCTTTTTCTTTCCCTCGACAAATTGTGTTTCTGATCATGCTGTGTTCTTGTGTTTGCTCTCACAACAAAGGGATCAAGCAACAGGATCTGAAGGAGAGAAGGAATGGCAGCGGACAGCACAATTACGCAACCCCCGATGCGGAGGGATGACCTGAAACACTTAAAGCTAAAAGAACCTGGCCTGGGCCGCTCATGCTTTTTCTCAAGTCACACTTCTTGACCTTTTAGTTGGTTTTCTCTCTCTTTCTTGCTTTCATATCCTGATTTATCCAACATACAAACTGGTAGGAATGGAGTGCAACAGTGACTGCCAAGTTTTTCAGCAGCCTTGGTTTCAGAAGTATTTTCCCATTCATCAGCATTGCTAATTATGTAATGGAATCAAAAAAATTATATTCAAGTCTATAAATTTATATAAGGAGGGGGGGGGGGGGGGTCCCTGTGAGCAATAGCCTCAAAAGAGGGTGGCGCCGCGAAAATGGAGAATGAGAGGACAAAAAAAGATACATTGTAGAATCTATGGTACCATTATTAAGAAGTTGCATAACACACCCCCCACCCACCCCATCAAAGGTTATATTAGAGAGAGATATACTGATCCATCTGACCCTTAAATTTCTTTTATCACTTTCATTCTTAAAAATAAAGGTGCTTCAAAAGGGTCTTCACAGCGATGCCATAGAAGAACAATTTTTAGTTCCACAAAGAACCGTTCAGTCAAAGTTTCTTTAAAGAACCACCTCTTACTTACCTTTTTATAATCTGAAGAACCTTCTTTCGCCACAAAGAACCTTTTGTGAAACAGAAAGGATCTTCAGATGTTAAAGGTTCGGTTACACTTTACTTGAAGGGGTGGGCATAAGACTGACATGACACCTTCATAATCATGCATGACACCTACGTAATCATGACATGACACATGTCATGAACATGAAGGTTTTTTATGCATGTTTATGAAACTGTCATTAAGTGTCATTCGACAGCTTTTAAATAAATACATAGCCCTTAAAATCAATCAATCATCCTCCTGCTGACTAAAAGCATTAATAAACAATCTTACTAACCCTAAACTTTTGAAAAGTAGTATACATTTTCTTACAAACAAACAAACAAATAAATAAAAAGTATTTGTTGGTGTTACTCAAGTCAAGTTAATTTTGTCATATTAAATAATATTTTTAACTAGTAATATTTTAACTTGGTTACTACTGTACACATTTTTAAATTATGTATAATATAATCACCTAAATAGTAATGTACTGTATTTAATAAAAATTCAGTGTAGCATTTTCAGACAAGCCCAGAGCTGTGACTATGTAACGTAAGCTCTGTGTCATATGAGACCCTGAGCCATCTCAGCCTCTCTCCCCTTTTCCCCCCAGATATGAACATCTGAATGTAATTATACAGCAAGAAAAACAAAGACAAGCATCCTGACCCTGCGCCCCTTCAACCCAAAAGGTCATGTTTGAGTGACAGGTGGGTTGTTTACTAGGACCTGTGGGAGGAGTGCAAAGCCATCAACTTCTTGTACTCATGTTTTTTGTCGTTTCATACTATCTTTAAATTCGTCACCCTCGTCCCTCCGTCAGCCGCTCTGTGGTGGAAAGCAGTATATGAGAGGCAGTAGAGAATTAAGGATTTGTATGGAATGTACGGTTTCAGTGTATTCGAGGAGAGAGAGAGAAATTGGTGTGGTTTGTGAAATGAAAGAGAGCACTAGGATTTAGGAAGACAGTTTGATGTGCACCTACATCTGTGCCAGACAAAACAATCTTGCGGAGAAAAAAACTAACAGCGGTATTGCCCTCACAAAAGAAAAATATATATATTATATATAATATATATATATATTATATATATAGATATATATATATAGATATAGATTATTACAGATATTGATGTGGTGTGTGTGTGTGATGGGTATGTGTATGGTATGGTATGGTGTGTGTGTGTGTGTGTACGAGTTTTTGTGACAAATGAGGACATAAATTTGTATAATGACATAGGTATTCCAAGGAGAAGGTGACTTTTCAGGACAAATAACCCATGTCCCCACTTTTCAAAACGCTATAAATCACACAGAATGGAGTGTATTGAAAAAGTTTCCTATAAGGGGTAGGTTTAGGTGTAGGGCAATAGAAAATACAGTCTGTACAGTATAAAAACCATTAAGCCTATGGGATGTCCCCACTTTTCACAAAAACAAACCTGTGTGCGTGCGTGTGTGTGTGTGTGTGTTTTAAAAAATTCAAACATTATAAAAGATTTGTTTGAAATAAATGCTGTTCTTCAAAACATTTGTTCATCAAAGAATGCAGCAGTTATGTAATACTGTATGCTGTTAGGCCCAAACAGTGTTTGGTTAAGCCTTGGGTCACAAGAAAAGCCAGTTATCTTCATAAGAGTTATTCATAAAACAAACAGTTTGTTGTGGATGCTGCTGTTGTACACCTTCCGATTCACAGGGATTTATAGATGTAATCGTTTATCCTCAAGCAACAGCAGACCTCATTTTGCAAAATATGATTTTATCTGATGGGATGCCAAGCACTTGCACCTGTCCATGGGTGTATATTAATAAATATTGTTATTTTTCAAGATTGTTTGAGAAGACATTTGACAAGGAGGTGCTGAGTGAGACAGCTGACAGTATATGACTGCTTAAAATAATTAATGTAGATGAGCTGCAGCAACAAACTGATATGAAAGTGACGTGACATGTGGCCAAAAGTATGGTGACCCATACTAGGAATTAATGATCTGCATTTATCCCATCCTAAGTGCACAAACACAGCAGGCATTTGCCCTGCAATTGTGAATTTGATTTAGTATTAATATGGCAACACTATGTATTTTCTTTTTGAAAATGCAATATCTTATAAATGAGCTAAAATATGTTGACACCTAAACATTTTGGAATAGATTACAAAAGGGCAATGCTATAAGAACCATTTTAATAATCTAAAGAACCTTTTTCAACTTTGAAGACCTTTTTGTGCAGTTGATAGTTTCCATGGATGATAAAAAATCATGGAACCACAGATGCCAATAAAGAACTGATATTTTAGGAGTGTAAAGTAATTTAAGTATTCCTAATTGTGAAAATAGTCTTTTTGCCTTGTAATTCAGCAGCAGACCCACCATGTATAATTCCCAGTTAGTTGAGTTTGCAGAGTCAATGGATCGTTTTGTGGTTGAATTTGAGCTGTTTTCTCCAACATCACGACCACTCAAATCACAGGACTGGCATTTTGTCTCTAAAACAAACAAAATCTTGACCCAACCTGAATGAATTCTATTGTACAGGTGCAAGCAAATGTGATACTTACCTATACAGCCTACTCTCAAAGCTTTACTACATTTGTTCCTCGGTCAATGGTGGAATGTTGGAGATTTATTCATATTTCAGGCCCTATTTGGTTCTCCAAGGTTACCTTTCTATCTTAAATGTATCTTTATTTCACTGAAGAGATGCCTTACTGACATTGACAAGAGTTGAATACTGAATTAAAAAGTACTTTAACAGATTTTTTTTTATTAGCAGGCCTAAAATGGACAACAGATCTCCCTTGCCTGGTGCAGTGCTCTGTGCTTAAATTCACAGATCAAAGTGAGGGCTCTCATTGTTCAGCTCACACTACAGCCACAATGTCACCATTCATGCATGCATGTCTTTTAAGCCAAAAGCCTCTCATAACCCAAAGCATTGCTGGGTAAGGAGAGGAGGGTGCATTTGCGCCCCAAACCCTGACCCGGTCAGATCTCTTTGATCGCGGAGCCTGTGTTCCTCGCAAGCATCCTTTGATGCAAAGTCTTAACCGACTCAAAGAAAGTACAGAGGAGAAGCTGTAGTAAAGTGATGTAATTTAATGTGATGATCTGCTTCTGAGGGTCAGAGGTCAAATTGAGGCACACTTTTTTAATACACTGAAAAACTGGAAGCCTTTGGTGGAAAAGATGATGCATATAGTGTATGATGATATATGATATAATTTGAAATCATAGAATCTGGTTGCAGGTGCTGTATAACTTAAAGCTCGAGGCTAAGATATTCCTAGAGTAAAAGTCTGTTCATCCCCTAAATATTTTTGGGGCTTGGCCTAAAAATGAAGCACCTTGACCGGACAACTGATCTTTTCTCAGATGTTTGATGTGTTCCTAAGATGGGACTGTTGCACAATGTCTTTGGGACTTCCAAAGATGTCCAGAGTTCACCCTTATTTGGTAACTGCCCTTCTTTTGGAAGAGTGTACTCTTCTATTGCCCGTTTTAGTGCACAAACATTACCATTCAAAAGTTTGAGGTCAGCAAGTTTTTTTTCCATCCATTTTTTTGCTGTAAGAAATAATAGACTTTTTATTAAAAGACTAACATTGTTACAAATATTTCTATTTCAATTTATTCTGTTGCTTTTCGAAATTTGTATTGCATCTAGGATCCGAAAGTAGCATAACTGTTTCAACATTGATATAGTAAGAAATGTTTTCTTTAGCACCAAAATCAGCAATTAAAATTATTTCCAATGCATTATATGACAGAAAATGTCATGGTACTGTTTGGACCAACTTATATTCTAGAATCCAGTGGTTTAGGATCTTATTCCGAGCAACATTTCTGGAATTGTCAGCGGTGCCTTATCAGTTGCTAGTCAACTCCACTTTCATGCTCTCCTCCTGTTCTTTGCACTTCTGAGATTTACCCTGGGGCTATTTTTCCTCCATCATTTCTCTGAGAGAATAAAGAATTACAAGGCAAGAGAAATCATTTGGATGTGGATCAAATAAATCCTAAGCAAAAATTTTTTGTAAGACTGGAATCAAATCATTTACTCCCTATACGCATCAGTCAATCCCCTGATTCGCTCCCATTCAACTACAGTCAAACTAACTATAAGAGTTTTTTAAACAAGGTTTTATGTTATTAAAGAACAGCATTCAAAGTTCTTCTGCATCCAAATTCAGAAATAAATGCTGTCACACAATTAAGGCAGTTAACTGTGTGTACCGACCTCTTATAATACACATGACTTGTTTAAATGAATTAGCAAGAATCTAGCTGCATTATGATAAGATCATGCTGATATTATTTATTACTTTTTGCTACTGCATTTGAATGAATATGCACACCTTTCCACTCTTATTTCTTAAATTCAACTACATAGATTTTGTAACAATATCTAGCAGATGAATAAGAGACAAAACAAACCCAGTGTTAAAACAGAAATGAAGATGCTGTATTGAAAATGTACAAAAGCTATACATATGTCGAGTTCTGCAAATGGCATCACAAAATAACAAAGAACTCCGAGAGTTCAGACCTTCAAAATCGCTCCGTCCTTGGTGGAAATTTCTTGTAACAGTACTAAATCAAAGGCAGAAGTCATTTTAGTATGCGCATGTGGTTCATCACAAGCTCAAGACGGTGATGAACCTGTTAATTGGGATGTGATCTCCGCTGAGAGCACACAGAGTACTTGCATATTCCTTTAAAGGCATCTCAAAGGACGCACGGGTTGACAGGCCTCCGCAGACTGAAGCTCAGAGACGTAATGCTGTCCTTCACTATCACACAGCCGGATCAGATGCAACTACAGAGATCTGTAACTCCTGGAGCGTGCTTCAAGTGAATCCGTCAATATAGATAAAATTGACCATCTTTGAGGAATTCAGCTGAAATTCATTTTCCAATTTCCACCAGTTTTTTTTATAATACCCCACAGAAGTGACAAGGGGGTACATCAGAGCACTGTGAACACTGAACAAGCTTGTGCAGTTAATATGCATTACACATAATTTAAAGCATGAAGGATATGGAATAACTATAAACAAAACAGAGCAAAATGCAATAAAAATATCCATAAATCTATTAGTATAGCTACATACCAGATTACATAAAATTATATGAGTTTAAAAACGTACTTATGTTCTTTTAAGTGAGGCACTTAGTGAATTTCAGTGCACTGTTGAGAAAGGGGAAAATCAGACTTATACAAGCCCAATAACCATTACCCTGATGTACACTAATATGCATTAACAAACAAACTTACATTGAACATATGGCTTGTGAAACATGTCATTTTGAGGTCTTTGCCAGCCTAGTTGCATACAACAGCTGTGTTAGCAAATGTCTGATCATGTAATTGACTGTGTTCACCTGAAATGCTGCAAGTTTAACTCGTCAGAAAATATTTCAGTGCCTTTGCTCATGAAAATAATGCATAAACATGTTTTTCCTCCCCTTAGAGCATGAATTAGTGTTCTTAAACAGTTCCTTGTATTCTGTTTCATTTAATTGTTCAATGTATTTTCATTAAAAAGCAACCCACCCCTGATTAACTTCTTTAATTCTCAAGCCATCATGTTTAAGAATTTGCTTTCCTCTGCAAGGGCTGTTAACATTGAGCTCATGTCACCAATGGCCATGTTGCCAATACCTGCTGGTATCGAGGCTAGCGTAACAGAGTTACGTGGGGTGGTGAGCCGTGAAGAATTCTGCGAAAGACTCTGCAGAAGGCCCGGACTTAATGTGCCAGACATTAGGCTCGAATGGTCTCCGTCATCCAAAATGGCATCAAAGTCTATTTGAGTGTGCTCGAGGGTTTGAGTGGAGTCCACTGTGCTGGTGACCTGGTTAACCCCAGGAGACACCATTGTAGACACTGAAGCAACTGGGGCTTGGTTTGTGCATGGAGACACGGGAGAACCATAATTCACGCTACTGTCCAACATATGGATCTCTCCTGAATAGTACATAGTGCCATTCCCATTGCTGTGTTGACCGAAGTCACCTGGTCTCTTTGGTCTAGCTTCTGAGGAGTTGACGTTGGACAGGGAGCAACCATTTTGCTGAATCATACCTGAACCTGAGTGTTGTCTATTTAAAGGTTTGGGCTCGGACGGAGGTCTGGGCTGTATCAGTCCTCTGCCTGCATTTTGAACGGCTGTCTGAGTAAGAGGGACGTAATTTTGCTGGTTAACGTTGATCATATGTGAAAAGTTGGATCTGTAATTCTGCATCTCCTGGTTTTGCATCCCTCTCCCATTGGGTGGACCCATGCCATTGCATGTTAGGCGGTGACTGGAGTTGTAACTGAGGTCCTGCCGATATCCCGGTTGAGAGTTTACTTGCACGCCGAGATTCTGACACTGATTGTTAACAGATTGCCGATACTGCTGGACAGAGTTCATCCTTTGGGTGGCCCTCTGTGGATAACCCTGTTGCAGGCTAGCCAGATTCTGGCTCATTGGTACAACCTGCTGATTAGTACCAAATCCTTGGTAAGAGCCAAAGTTCTGCTTCTGCTGAACCACTGTCAAGTTCCCTCGGAGTTGTTGCTGCTTTGGAAGCCTTGCAGTTGTATCCACAGAACCAGAACTGACCTCATTCCATTGCACTGGCATGTTGTTCTTGTTCATGCTTTGCGGATTGGTCATTTGCTCTGGACCTGAGCAAACAGGCTCTACCTGGCTTCCGTTGTTGTTTGCCATGCCCATTCGCCGCTGTCCGTAGAACTGTTGTTGGGAGATCATATTACAATGGAAGTTTAGTGCATGACCACCATTGACAGAAATCCCTGGGTCCTGATTTGAGCTACCATTCTGGGAGTTGAGGTACTGTACCATGTCATCTGGTAGCACCATATCATCTTCTTGTTCATCACCTCCATCAGTGGCCATATTCTCCATTAAAATGTTCTCTGAAATACTAGGTGGCCTCTGGCTAAAGGAATGACGATGTAAGCTGCCATCAGACCAGGTGTTGCTCTGCAAGTTGAAAGAACGGCGATCTATGGCAGGCAAACGTGACAGGGTCATGTTGCTGATGCTGTTGAATCGCTGAAAGAAGGGAGGAGATATCAATCGCAAACAGAAACCCTCGGCAAGGAGAGCGGGTCGATAGCTGTACGACGAACAGGATCGCTTGCTCGTCGTGGAAGATTGGCTGGAACTTCATGGGGCATCATGCCAGGGGCACCGTAGCCAGTGTCACTGCAGCGTCTTGAGTTGACTACACCTTGGGAATGGTGCAAATGTGCTGAACTTTCCTGCGAGTCATTGTACATGGCCATTCTAGTTCTAAGACTCATGCGATCCATGTTGGGCAGAGGTGTTGGTGGCGCATCCCCTGTGGCTGCGGCGTATTTCGCTTTGAGACGGTAGTGTTGAGCCGGCGTGAGACTTAGTAAACTTGTGAGTCCACCTACACCACCACATTGGCTAGCTTCGCTGGAACGGCGCGACAGATCTGTGGAGATGGGGTCATAGGAGTCTGCTGAGCTGGCGTTGTTGTTGCGGACACCAAATTGCGAAGCTTCGCTAGAGCGACGACTGGAGTAGCAGGGTGAAATACCGGAGGACCGACGACTTAGCGTGTATGCTGAGCTCATTGTACTGGTGGAGCTGTCTCTGCGCTCTTGCAGCTGATTTAGCATTGTCATCTCATACGAAGACAAGTCTCCTAAACGTTGGGTTTGAGGTCCAGGCATCTGACTGCCCATATTTGGAGTCTCCAGCAGTGAGTCTAAAGAACAGATTTATGAGAGTAATGTTACTTTCTCAAAATGCACAATGTGGGAACAAAGTAATAAACCCATTTTTGGCTGCAGTACTCACCAATAGAGGGTATTGGAGGCAGCTTGGTATTTCGGACTTGAGGTGATGCATTCGCCCAGGAGCAGGGGTCTCTTACAGTTTTTAGTTTTTCCTTCTTGATGTTCTCAAGATGTAGTAGTCCTCCCCCGTTTTTACGCAACTGGAGACCAACTCCTGCAGAAGTACCTGGAGAACCGGTAGAATCTACTACAGGCGCGTCATCTAAAGCACTCAGGTCCCCCAAACTGCCTCCACTGTGCATGGCCATCTCTACTCCACTGTCATTGTTGGTGGCACTGCCAAGTGGCGACGGCTCACTGCTACATGATGACTGACCACCAGGGCTGGACTGATACATCTACAATGAAACAGTAATGAGGAAAGATCAGTTCCACTGATATTTTTGTCACAGAATCTCAGTAATCTCAGTTTGTGGAATTAAATAAGCTATTCTAAATAGGAATTGTTCTACTGATAGTCGGCAGGAAAATGAATTGATTTTTTTATTACAGATTTGGACAGCACAACTATACCAAACATAATTGAAGTTGGGTTTTGAAAAAGTATTGATATTGCCATGCATAAAAAGACATTGCTGCAGTGCTCACCTCAGTACAGTCTGTCCATTATTTTCAAAGAGAAGCAAGTTAGTTAAGAGGAAAGGAGAGGGTTAGTATATTAGATGAGGCAATGGTTAGTACATTAGTCCGATCTCTGCATTAAGAGCATTTCACACCGTACATGATAAACAGCAAGATCTGAACATGCTGTATCTCTGCATGAGGTGATTACTGTAAATACTGCATATCTTACATGCAAAACGCTAATATCTAAAATAAGTCAACAAAAGTAAGTAGTTATGGCATTTATTCCTTCATAAAATAGGTTAGACACCATCTTGAACAGATGTATGGACCAGCAACAACAGGATTTTTTTCTCTTCCATGTTGTTTTTTGACCACATAAATTCAATGACACACCACTTTCAGCTTTTCTTTATCTTGTGCTGCCTCTCTCCCAATGAAAAAAACCTGTGAACTTGTGGTTACTGTACACTGTAAAACTGCTTTTAGTCAAAAACTTTGACAGAACATCTCATCAGCGGTGTAATAATTTATTAAGAACAAAACACTATTCTTACCACTGTGTTTTCCGTCTTGATAGATTTGACATGCTGGCAATCCTCCACTCCTCGGGTGGTGCTGTTGGCTTCCCCTGACACATCTGTTTTTCCCCTTGCATGCTTTGTGTGTGCCTCATTTTCTCCATTCCCTTTAGGAGGGTGAGGTTTAGGTGGTGCATCAGCACGCTGCTTCTTAGTGACATGTGCTTCTGGACCATGAACGGTCTTCACATGTTTCCTGAGAGAACTGGGGTCTGTATAGCGTTTTGTGCAACCTGGGATCTTGCACACATATGGTTTCTGCAAAGGAGTGACAGATAGCTTTCAGAGTGCAATCAAATCTGACTTAAATCAAATCTCTTGGTCTTAGACTTGAGATGGGAAACAAAATGCACATAATGAAATGGATGTTGAAAGCTCGAACCTCATTCGAGTGCGTGCGGTTCTGGTGCTTGGCTCGGTCTGAAGCGTTGGAAAATGCCTTGTTACAACCCTCATGCTCACATACATAAGGTTTCTCCCCTGTGTGAGACCTCAAGTGAGTTTTGAGGTTTTCCAGTCGCGAGTAAGCCTTCGAGCAACCTTCAAACTTGACAGAGAGAGTGAGAGAAAGAGAAAAGCAAGCCATTGCATCAGCCATCATCAATCTGAACCTAAAATCAAACAACTTAATGAGTGAATCTCATAAAACCTGTCAAGAACACTTCTGGGTTATATTTCATCCCTACTTTAAAGGTAAGATACACAATTATATTTTACCTTAAAGACAATGGAACCTTTTTTGGGACCATTAAAATAGTTGGCAATATTTTCATGACAACAAAGCATATTTTCTACTCGATTCTCATTACCATAATGAAAAAATACTTCTGCTTATAGGGCAAAGTTTTTCCTGGACATATTTTTCAGAGAAAATACTTTTTTTTTTTATTTTTGCTTGTTCAGACCATGTCATTATCAATTATTATGATCAATCTTCTGTGTTGTGGAATCCTTTGCTTTCTTATTCATAAAAGTTTAGCTTCTACATTAATAATAAGCCACTGGTGTAAAAAGAGATCACATTAGATAAGCAAAAAGAGCTTATTAAAGTCATAGGTGCCTTTTCTTGTATCTTATAGGTCTTGTATATGTATACTGAAGGTGTGTGGAAACTTCACTAAAATTTAATAAAGACCTATGGCGCCTTCCTCTCCTCAGACTTTAAATATGTCTTCATCCTGTCAATCAGCACGCTCAGAAGTTCACTTTTTAATAGGATCTCAAGCAACTAAAATTGATGTTGAGGATAAAAATGCAAGACAGCAGATCAGTGTGCCTTCATCATTTACTTAGGAGAGTAAAAGTAGCCGAGATGTTAAATGTGTCCTGTTTAAAATCAGGTGTTCTGTTGAAATAAACCTATTTCTGTACAGCAATCGCTTGCTCTACTTGTGGGTACAGAAATAGTTGTGTTTATTCTTGCAATTAAAGGTACAGTAGGTACAGGTTTTAAATAGGGAGGGGTGAGGTAAAACATGCATTTTAGAATGAAATGAAGGCCTGATGAGCAGTGTCAATCACTTACTGTGCACTTATGGGGCTTCTCTCCAGTGTGTCGGCGCATGTGGACAACTAGCATGTACTGGGCCTTGAAAGGCTTTTGTTCTCGTGAGCACTCCTCCCATCGACACACAAACTCCTTCTTCTCCCCATGGATGTGGTCATTATTGATATGCTGCAGGTAGAGAAAAGTGACAATATGAAATAAACAACTGTCATAATTCTTTAATTTTTCACCCATCATGCAATGAAAGTCCAATACAGTTTTGGTAATATTTTTACTTTTTTTTGAGAGAGAGACAGATAAATACTTACCAAGGCCGCATTTATTTGATCAAATATACAGTAAAAACAACAATATTGTGGAATATTATTACAATTTAAAAAAAACTGTTTTCTATTTGAATATATATTAAAATGTTATCCTTTCTGTTTAATTTTGCAAGGATGAATTTTCAGCATCAATACTCATGTCTTCAGTGTAACATGATCCTTCAGAATCATTCTAATGTGCTGATTTGGTATTTCTCATTATCAATGTTAAAACTGTGCTGATTAATATTTTTGGACAGACCATGATGCATTTAGTCATGATTCCTTGACGGTTTGAAAGTTCAAAAGCCCACATATATTTGAACTATGTATTTTATTATTATTTTTTTTTTTTAAATATTCCTGACCCCAAACGTTTGAATGGTGTGTATATATATATACTGTACATATAACATTATACAAAAAATAATATAATAAATAACTGTATTCTGTGTACATTGAAAGGTACTTGCTTTGTACTCCTCTAAAGCACCTAAAATAACCCTGAATGAAGTTCTTCAGGGAAGAACTCATGAAATAAAATCAAACACCATGCCATTATTTGGTTCTTGGGGTATATAATTTAGACTGCTAGCAGAGAGCACAGACTATAGCCTGAGGACTAAGAAGGGTGTGTAGGGAGGAAGTCCGGGCCCTCAATGTTGGTCTGGTCTCTAAACATCCCTTTGTTTCCACTACTGATTCTTCTTTCTTGTCTTCTCTGGCTGTAATTATACCTTACACTCGGTCTCGCTTTCCAAAACCATTTTATCAGGTTTCTCAGAAATCTGACTAATGACGGACAGCAATCTTGTAATCCCCAACAACAATTCACTTGCAACTACTTAAGACCATATGTTTGTTTGTGCTTTCAGTTTTTGTCTAGTGTGGGTTTTAAAACATAAAACACATGCTAGACTCAGCTTAGACTGGTTTGGGCTTGTTCTGGAATTGGAGAATGGCAGGAGCCCAATCCACTGATCCATAACCCCAAAAGATTCCCGAGGTCCAGGTCTCATGAGGAGCCAGACTGGCTCGGCATGTTCCTGTCAGGGCAGTGAGTCTGACTCTGGGCCCAAGTGTATCTGTCACATTGTGGCTCGCAGATTGTTAATAACACCTAGCAGAGCGGCTGAGGTGTCAGAGGTGGAGAGGGCCACTCCAGAGCTGCTGGCATGACGGCGGATTTACTGCATGGCCTCAGGGAAGGTAAAAGGTCAGAGGGTGCACAGAGACGGGAGCCATACATATGAGAGTATATGTGCTCAAGTGAACACGTTCAGCACCTCTGCGGGTATCAACATGCTCATTAACCCTACGCGTGTCAGTGACAGGAAAGGATCAGTTACAAGTCTGGCTAAAGTTGACGATGAGAAACTTGTCCAACATGTGCAGTGTTTCTAATTATTTACAGTTGTTTCTGCTTTAAAAAGGCAGGGAAGCTGTTTGCAATTGGCGTTTGTTTCGGTTTAGTCACAATGACTGTTTCAAGACAATAGCAGTTCTAAAACCTTGTGAGCTGCCTAGCTAGACAGCATTTAAGGGCGTCACATGCACACCCCCAACACAAAGGCTCTTTCCCAAGGAAATAATTAATTAAGATGCTTTCTAATATTATTATAAAATAGATGCACTATTTAGTCCAAAAAAAAAAAAAAAAGCTATCTCAAACTGAGCTCCCCTACCTAAGGGAATAAATATAATCGGTAACACTTTATTTTAAGGTCTATTAACTAGTTGCTTATTAGCATGCATATTACTAGAATATTAGCCATTTATTAGTAGTATAAAGCACATATTTAATGCCCTTATTCTACATGACCTTATTCTGACAACAGTCCCTAATCCTACACTTAGGAGTTTATTGAGGGAAAACTTTTAGTTAATAGTGAATATGTGTTTCCTATTCTAAAGTGTTACCAAATAATAATCTAAGCTAAAAGACAAGGTGACACGTTAGCTGTAAAAATACAAATTTCTGATTCAATACTAACATTTTTGTTAAAACATCTAAATCTAATGAATAAAAATACTTTAATACACTATTTGTTTGTGGTATGTATTTTATGTCAAGTTTGGTGTAAGTACGATTGTTTTAAAGCAATTAATACTCGAATTAAGCAAGAATGCATTAAACCGACCAAAAATGACACTACAGGATCATGTGACACTGAAGTTTGGAAAATTCAGTTTGCCATAACATGAATACATTTCTTTTTTAAATACAATAAAACGGAAAACAGGTATTTTCAAAATTAATTTTTTTACTGTTTTTACTGTATTTTGATCCAATAAAATGCAGCCGTGTGACATAAGAGACGTTCAAAGAATAAAAATTTACTGACACCAAACTTTTGAATGATAGTGCATGTAGAGACACCACTGAGGTTCCATCTCAATTATAAATGCTATCTATATTGGGAGGAGACAGCAATGTCAGCTCAAATGGTTTTGAAAAAAAGCCCTTGTGTCATAGAAGTTATCATTGCATCAAGTTAGAAGACATTTTATAACAAAGGAGAAACAAATAGTGACTAACATGAACTAGTTGCTCCTGGGTGTCGTACTCTTTGGAACATCCTTCCCAGTGGCAGTTGGTCTCATACACGGCCTCAGGCTCATGCTTGCATTCATCCTTGTCAAGTTCCTCTCGCAATTCCATGTGATCCTGTAAAGGAAACAGTACTGGTAAACTTTATTTGCACATCTTATGTCATACATATCAGTCAAAACAAAATTGTATTGCTCAGTAGTTGCTTTTTAGCTTGTGAGAC
Organism: Sinocyclocheilus anophthalmus; assembly: GCA_018155175.1. Taxonomy (NCBI): domain Eukaryota; kingdom Metazoa; phylum Chordata; class Actinopteri; order Cypriniformes; family Cyprinidae; genus Sinocyclocheilus; species Sinocyclocheilus anophthalmus. The sequence continues at coordinate 173,151 of JADLZN010000181.1, forward strand.
TGAATGGAGTTAAATATAACTGATATATAGTAAGAGTCATATTGAGATCTCTGACTTCTGATTACAGACTTTGTTATCTTGGCAAGTCTGAGATATAGTTGTTTGACAATCTAGAAGAGACACGCTGATCTCACTGTGGTTTAGTGAAAAAATGTGTCTATTAAAAAAGAGATGTTTTATATTTCTTATGGGAGCTGATTCTGGTCTTGAGTTATTGAGAATCAGATGGGAACTATTGTTGGCGGTCAGGTCGATTTCCAACACAATATTGCAACCCTCATTTCTCTTAAGGTCTGGGAATGTTAAGAATGCTTTTGAGCTTTAATGAACTTAAAATTGAAACGGTTCAAAACCTCTCTAATGTGGCGAGAGAACGGAATGCTTCACGGCCACATCTAATGTCACCTCCCACAGGCTAATTTGTGTGATATCCAGTCAAAGTCAAGGGTATGTTTACCAGCGAGTGCTGTGTTGTTAAGAGCACTAAAGCAACAACTGATAATAGTTTCTTTGAAACCATTCCGAGTTTGGTTTCTATCATTCCAAGTGTGGAACATCAACCAAAATATGAAGGGTTTTGAAAGAGGTCCATGCTGACTACAGCACAATCTGCACCTCTCCTCATGTATCTTACCAACGCACTGTCACAGAACTGGAAATGAGTCGAGAATTGGGCATAAGAGAGACTTAAAATAGGAAATAAGAGATGAACAGATATGTATGTATGTCACTCGGGTCAAAGGCTAAGCATTAACGCTAACCTGTACTTACTAACTAAGCCACTCTCGTGGTTGAAAAAAAACATTCTTTTGTTAATTTGTTTGTTCTCTTAGTGTAAATAAGAGAAAAAGTACTGTATGTTGGTTTTCTGGTCGTAGTGGTTACCACATTAAGCTAAGTTTTAGATGGTGATTTTAGATGATGCAGACATAAAAATAAGCGCTGTAGAGTAATACTTTTATGGGAAAGCGACTTTTACGTCATGATAAATACTATTGATAACAGAATCATGAATATTTTATTGGCCTTTGCACAGTGCATGCAATAAACTTTAGTAGACTACAGCTTGCCCATGTTAATTGTGCTCTGCTGCTTCAGTACAGTACATTACGTGACTGCCCTTACTGATCATGTCTTTCCTGTGTTAGAGCATTCCCTGTGGTCCTGTGTGCCACACCGTGGTCACATGTGATCCTTTCCCTCTGAGCGCGCATTTTCAATGGCCACATCTGTATATATAGCTGGGTCTTTATGAAGTTATGACAGATGCCCACCTCATAACTCAGACTTCTGTTATTTTAGTATTATTTATACACAAATATAGTATTCATTATTATTTTGAATTAGCTTTTATTTTATATTTTTCTTTCCTCTCTCTTCCGTTTTTAATATTCCATTTAGCATTATTCATTTAATTCTATTGAGTAACTTTAGTACAAATTTAATCTGGTTTATTTGCCAATATAAGTTTAAATTTATACATTTATTTTTTTAAATATTAATTTAATTAATCATTTTAAAATCTGATTTAATTTCAATCAACAAAATGTATAATATACTGAACAACAACAACACTGGTCAGAAATGCAATGTTATCTCAATGATTTATTGAAAGAAAACTGACTCAAATAACAATTTGTTCATGGAGATTTTCAGTGAACAACAACTTAAATGTAGGTGTCCATCAAAGAATACTTCAGAATGACCATGGCACTCTTGTAAATTAAAAAGCCTTTATTATCAGATGGCTACATCCAAGAAATCTAAAAACTTTTCCTAAAGTTTTTTTAAAGAGTTTTTAGATTTCTTGGATGTAGCCATCTGATAATAAAGGCTTTTTAATCTGAAAGAGTGCCATGATCATCCTAAAGTTTTCTTTGATGGACTGTTATAAACCCTAGACCAGAGAGCACCTTGACCTTACAGCACCAGAACCCCGAGACACACTCTCTACTATTGGACTATAGCTACATACATAGCTATCATTTGGCTTCAAATGACTTGAGGAATAGAGTAAAAATCGTATAGACCGTTTCTACGACACTTTAATGGTTCTTTCGAGTCCATTTTGAAGCTTAAAAACCTTAATGTGACCTAAAGAGACAGTAGATAAGATTCCACAAACCTGAGAACCAGGTGAGATGGGGTGGGGTCCATCTGCTTCAATCTTCACCTTTGACCTCTTGAAGATCAAAGGGTTGACCGTGCTGCTGACAGCCGGGTCTCCACCAGCATTCTACAAGAGAACAAGGGAAGAGACATTGGAGCCACCATGTCGATGGTTTGGCTGCTGGCATGAGTGGTGATTTCACGCCTACAAAGGCACCATGCTCCAGATGCCATATTTCACAAAGCAACTCGCCGCAGAGACTAAACAGTTTAGACTGCACTATGAGCATCTGTCAGATGGAAATATGAAAAGGAAGAAATTATTATGCCCAGAGAGCAGCTACAGACTTTGATCCTCAGATGGATTCATAATTCAACAGACAGTCTCTCTCAACACGCAGGCTCTGCGTTGAAGTGGTGCCTTTCCTCCCAACCACTACAGTATGGCAGAGGCCCATGTTTTCTATAACTCAATAACCCTGACATGGTTTGCTCAAAAGTGTGGGAAATGTGTTTCTCATAACTATAGTGCGTGTGTGTGTTTTGGAGATCAGCAATAAAGCCGGAATGAAAACTGATTTGGAGAGTGTCTGGACCGACTGAGAGTAGGTCAGAGGAAGTTTATATTCTGGATGGCCACTCTGTTTACATGGAAGTGACAGCAGCTCTTGGTCGATGAGCATTACACAGACTTCTATAAAAGCGTAGTTGGGGAAAAATGGGGATGAATGAAAAGATCAGTTCAGATTAGCATGAATTTTTAGGTTTGT